>JAGKTI010010465.1:13799-28465 GCA_018397915.1 Birgus latro
TGTTCCCAGCACCAGCGAGGATTCGAACCTGGGTCCCCCGGGACTGCAAGCCAACTCTCTACCGATCGAGCTACCGCCTCCCCTATATACAGACTGAGTGGTAGGTGGGGTACTTACCACCCACTCACTCGATGTAGTGCTGCTCTTGGGTGTCTTTTTTTTCCTCTCTTCCTTCTTTCTTTCTTTCCTTCCTTTTCAGTCTTTCTTTCTTTCCTCATCTGTCTTTCTTTCCTTCATTCTTTCCTCCTCCTCCTCCTGTCTACGGGTGAGTGTACACTAAGTGACAAGCCAAGTTTCGTGTACACCAGGAAACCATTTACTATGCTGAGTGGTAACCATATAACCAGATTATGGCACCTTGTGGTTTAGTGGGTAATTAAAGTGCTCCAATCAGATTGAGCCAGTGCAGGTGTATATCCAAGGGATGGTTGGAGTTTACTGCTCATGAAATGCCACTCAGGGATGAGTGAGGCTGGTCACTCTCATCATAAATGTCAGGACCAACTTGCCTTGTCCCGGGCTTCTGTGCTGCTCATGGGGCAATGCTGGGTTAAATGATGATGATGATTATTATTTGTACCATTTTTGCCATTCCTATACTTTGGATGGGTTGTCTTGTGAGTGAATTAAGTTGCAACATCCTACATAGACTAACATAGTAGTTTGCTTCCTTATTTCAGCAACATCATGGAGTTGAGGAAGAGTGTAGGTGACCAGTTTTTGAAGAAGCATGGGATCAAGTTGGGATTCATGTCTGCATTTGTGAAAGCTTCGGCATACGCCCTCACGAAGCAGCCTACTGTGAATGCAGTCATTGATGGTGGCGAGATTGTTTACAGAGACTATGTGGATATTTCTGTTGCTGTGGCTACACCAAAGGTAATGTTTTTAGCTGTGATATTGCTTGTTATATGCCTCACATAATGGCAGTTGATATGGCCATATGTATGTGTGCGTTGTTGATGGATTTGGTTGATAGTTTTGCAGATGGGAGTAGGTAAAAAGTTGCATGTTTGTCTTGATGGTCATGAGTTTTACTTATATATAAATGTGTATTTATTGATTCATTGTGATTGATGTTTAATAGAGAAAATTGAATTTGCTATAGTACTATCCCAATCCCTAGTTTCTTAACCCCCTGGCTATAGGAAAATGGAGGACAAGGCTGGAGAAAGGCCAGGGGAGCAGATATCGGTATTCCATGAGACACACATTCACACATACATACCCACTACTGAACTCTCATTGTTCATTAGCCTGCCCGTACATCAACCTTATCTTTCACTTCACCTCCCTTCCATCTGGGGGGTAAAAAAAAATAGTGATCGTGATAGTACTTGTTGGTGGTAGTTGGGGGCCCTTACCACCATCCACTCACTCGATGTAGTGCTGCTTTAGGTGTATACTCTTTCCTCTCTTCCTTCCATCCTCTTCTTTCTTTCTTTCCTTCATTCTTTCCTCTTCCTTCTGTCTGCAGGTGACTTTACACTCCCTCTTTTGTCTTTCTTTCCTTCACTCTTTCCTCTTCCTTCTGCCTGTGGGTAACTCTGCACTAAGCGACAAGCCAAATGGTTTCCTGTACACCAGGAAACCATTTACTCCGCTGGGTGGTAACCATATAACCAAATTATGGGGCTTGGTGGTTTAGCGGGTAATTTAGGTGCCCCAGTCGGATTAAGTCTGTGTAGGTTTATATCCAAGGGGTAGTTGGGGTTTATTGCTCACGTAATGCCACTCAGGGATAAGTGAGGCTGGTCATTCTCATCTTAAATGTCAGGACCAACATGCCTGGCCCCGGGCTACTATGCTTCCTATGGGGTGGCATAGGATTGGATGATGGATGGATGGATAGTACTTGTGCTTCACTATCATAAAAACTTCAGCATTCAGCAGCAGTCCAACTCCACCATTCATACCTGTAACCTTCCAAAATCCTTTGCTTCTTTGGGGGAGGTGGTGGCTCAATTGGTAGAGAGGTGGCCTGCAGTCCAACTGGACCCAGGTTGAAATCCCGGCTGGGGCCCGGAAAAGTTTAAGGATTTGAATTTTGTAAAAATCAGACTTTACTGATCTCTCAGAGGACCCGCCAACATGTCGTAAAAATACCCCTGCCAGTACCAATACACCAGTCCTGTATGAGACAGCCCTAGCATATATTCAATATGGACAGTGAGTGTTAGTGCCGAAGTGGTGACATGCAGAGGTGTATGGTATGTAGGAGGACTACTGGGCCTTGGGAGCAGGCTCACACACACACACACACACACACACACACACACACACACACACACACAAAGTAATGTGGTTTTTCCACATCCATGTACTGTATACCATTAGTATCCTACAGTTGTCTTATACTTTCTCCACTGTCTATTTCAACTACAAATATTTGATCCACAGATACCCTACCACTCTTAAAACCATCCTGTTCATCACTCTCTTGGCATTCTGTTATCTTAACTCTCATTCACGATGCCACAGAAACATGTAATCAAAAAGAGCTTGTTGCAGTTTCAAGTGATTCATCCTTTTGTGCATTATCAGCAATATATAATCCTTTGACCTTAACTTGGCTCAGATTTTTGTCCTTCTTGGGCATATGTCATGTAACTGTAGAATGATATAATGGCATAGCTGTATATCTTGTCTGTAGCACTGTTTATGTCTAGCATCATATTTTGGTGCTAATAGATCGTTACTACTGAGCATTCAAGATGAAGTGACAGTTTAGGCCAGGGTAAAATGGTAGGAGTATAGTTATGTACCTGACATTATTTACTTCAGGGTCTTGTTGTACCAGTGCTGAGGAATGTTGAAGGAATGAACTACCTTGATATTGAACATGGTATTATGGAGATGGGTGAAAAGGCTCGCAAGAATGCCTTAGCAGTGGAGGATATGGATGGGGGCACATTCACGATCAGCAATGGTGGTGTGTTTGGCTCACTGTTTGGTACCCCTATCATCAACATGCCTCAGTCAGCCATCCTCGGTATGCATGGAATCTTTGACCGCCCAGTTGCCAAGAATGGACAGGTAAGTAAAATTGGATGATTTGTCTACTTTTATGCACTTACCTCATGCGCCACACTGTCACAACAGAGACATTCCATGAACTTAGTTTCAGCAAATGGTTTCAGGGAGTGATTGGTTGAAGTAGCTGCTTTCCTGCAGTCCACTGCGTTCTCATCCATTTGAGCTTAGGGTTGTGGTAACAACAACTAGATATGCTGTACTCATATACTACTACATTGTTCTGCATAAATATGCTGTACTCATATAATACTGCATCATTCTGCATAGATCCTCTTATTGTATTTTTGCTTTAGTTGTATAATAGTTTTATTAGTTTACAGTCTAGATATTGTTTTAAGATGTATTACAGTAAGACCTTTTCAGGGATGTGTTCCAAATTATCCTAAGTTTTTCAGTACAACTGGTTCTGTAAATTAAGGAATTGCCAGTTCAGCATTATAGGCAGCAGTGAAACTTGGGAAGGACCATTTTTCTGTAAATTACACTGATCTTGGTGGGGAGGTGGGGGGAAAAAAACATCCTTGGGTTAGGTCTCTGATGTGGGATTTCCTGTATCTAATAGTGAGAATTTGAATCTTATAATTACTTCCAGGTGGTGATTAGATCCATGGTGTTTTTTGTTTTTACTGTGATCTTCGTAGCAAAAAGGAATGTAAAAAAGGAAGAAAGCAATGTAAAATGGGGACTTTATATATTTGACAAAGTGAACATTTCAGTCTAATACACACTAATGAATTCCAGGTGGTAATTAGACCCATGATGTTTATTGCATTGACGTATGACCACCGGCTGATTGATGGTCGGGAGGCAGTGACATTCCTGAGGCAGATCAAGAGTGCAGTGGAGGACCCCAGGACCATCTTTTGCGGCCTCTAAGACTTTGAAATCCGGCCACTTAAATTGCATGTGGTCTTATTCTAGATAACACAGGAGGCTTCATAGTGTCTTGTCCTCAGCAATTTATTTTGCATATTACATTTTATTGTCTTGTACATTACTGAGGCAGACTGTGTTGATGTGGTACGAAAGATGTATAAATAACAGAGAATATGCAGGTGTAATGTGCATTGTAAGCTGTTAAGAAAAAGGCGCTACAAAGCCTCCAGTGCCAGTGAGAATTTGACCCTTAATATCGTTATAATGCTGAGTCTCCCTATCACACACACTCACACAGTTGCCTCTGCCGTACTGTACTTGTGAAGGCTTGTTTAGTTTCATGAATTTCTGTGAATACTGTATTTATTTCATTGGGAAAATTTGCAAAAACTGGGAGCATTTGCTTTTAACTCAGATCGTAATTAACTTTTAGCTTACTACGTAGTCTTTGCACAATATTGGATTGAAAAATGTGTTTATTGACATGATGATGATGATAGTCTTTTTGGATCTGTTTAGGAAATGGAGCTTTAACTTATTAAGAGAGTCAGATGGTCATTTGATCTCTATTTTTGTATACATAAATCCTGGACTGAAAGTTCATATAGGTTTGACATCAGATTGTACCGCATGTTTCAGGAAGACATGAGTAGCATACCTTGTACGTCGTGTACATACTTGTATCATAAATTTGTCTTTATTGTTATCACAGAAGTAGTTCTGATTAGTTCTTTTATTTTCCTTAAGTTTTTACCATTTATTCAAATTCATATGGAAAGGGTAATGAAGTCTTTAGCTTGATTAATTCACTCAATTTGGGAACATCTATTTTAGTTTAATTTTTGTACCTCCTGACTATTTTATATAGCTTTGGGGAGATCTTTTCTTCTGTGAGAATTCATTGTTTGAAATTCTGTGGCACCCCCATGGGTAATAAATGGTTGGCTCTTACCATTTCTCCCCCCTCACTTTGAGTTGTATCCCCAAGGTTAAATATAATTG
The DNA here is from genome assembly GCA_018397915.1 of Birgus latro. Taxonomy (NCBI): domain Eukaryota; kingdom Metazoa; phylum Arthropoda; class Malacostraca; order Decapoda; family Coenobitidae; genus Birgus; species Birgus latro. Next base: position 18,714 of record JAGKTI010010465.1, read on the forward strand.
TCCTGTGAATGTGGTCTGGAGGGGGTGCATCCAAGGGTGGTTGGGGTTTATTGCTCACATAATGTTCCTTACCGAGTGACTAGTTGGTTACTCCTGCCTTATATGTCAGGACCAAGTAGCCTAGCCCCAGACCCCTACACACCTCATGGGGTAATGAAGGAGTTGATGATGTATAGATAGATAGGTACTGGCAGCAGCAAAAATGTAATACTGTATAAAAAGACATCTTGGTGAAGTGGTTAAGAATTATTGTATTGTAAACACTGGTTGCCAAGTAGGCTTGGGAAAGTTTCATAATTAGTTATGATAGTAACCTGTGTAGCCCAGGATGTCTTATATTGTATCGATGCTATCCCCAAATGATTATATTTGGCTTAAGAGGATGCTGGATTATTGAAGGGTTTAAGGTATTATTTGTCTAACCCCTGTTGACTGAAAAAGCTTCTGCTAAGCTGAAAAACATTTTGTGGAATTAGCAAGATATAAAAGTCATTACTGGATGAAAGAGATCAAATGGGGACTGGTGTTGAAGGACAGGGTATTAAAAATATCTTGTACAATGCTTAGGAATGATGTTAATGGGGCAAGATCGTGAAGGTATAGGGTATTCTGCATAATCAGGATCATGATGTAAATACACTGTAATTGCTTCAGCTTTAATTTTCTTCTCATACAGAAGTACTGTAGTTACTTTTAGTGGTAAGGATTGACACACTATTTCTTATCATCAGTACAATTTACAGGAAGGTGTTCTTGTTGCTCTTGTGGTCCCAGGCTCATCTTAGTGTGAACATGGTGGACTGCAGGCTGGAGGCTTCTTTTTCCAGTTCAACGTCCTCCATATACGTGAGTGAAGGAGTTGAAGGATGTTGGTGTTACTGGCCAGTGGAGGTGCCTGGTTTTATTGGTGCCACCACATGAAGGCATTTCTCTCCAGACCAGGGATTGGTGAAGTGGATAAAATAATGGATTGGGAACTGTGGGGTGTGAGCTGTCTTGTCTGCTGTAAGGAACATTGTGAGGATATAATTTGATATCATCTTACTGTATTCAGTTTGGCCACACCTTACAAGATTAAGGTGTCTCACTATAGATATACGGATAGATAGATAGATGGACATATAGTATTCAGTTTCACGTTTAACTGAGTCACTGAAGAAACACTCTCCAGTACCATTACACCAGACATGTATACAAATACAAACCCTTATGTTATATTACACATAAAAGATATTGTGTTTGCACCTGATGGCAGCTTTCCAGCTTGTACTGACAAACAGCAATAAGCAATTAAAACTGATCAGAATGCTTCCTGTTGGTTCATGTGTGGCAGTGGCAGCATTTGTGAGGTGTGAGACAACAACCCTCACACCACAGTTCTTGCAGGAAGCTTCTGAAACTCTTAAATCAGTGAGATAACACTTTTGGCGAGAATTTTAGAGAAATGAGGAGAGGGCATTGGGAATGAGCTGGAAACAAGACTTGAGGATGAGAAGCACCAACCTACCCATTGCTGGCAGTTCCTGCTGCTTCCACCACGTGAAGTGCACTGTACTACTTTTCCTCTCGTCATTCCTTACCCACAAACCTTTTCAGCCTTCCACCACCCTGATTTCCTTATCCAGCACTTGTTGGTGGTGATCCACTGTACCAAACTGATGGTCAGCCTTCTTAGTCTCTTTGCTTGCTCCCAACACCATGTTGTCACATATGACAGAATAAAGCATGCCCTCGTTTTATGTTGAGGATACATTTAAAAAACTCCATTGCATAATGATAATTATACATTGACTCTCATCTTAAATAGCAAGACCAACTTGCCTAGCCCTGGGCTCCTGTGCTCCTCTTGGGACAATGTAGGATTGGATGATGAGTGAAAAATAAATAAGCCATTTATAACATGGCCTCATTGGGGATACGTTTTTGGCCAAGGATCACCAACCCGACAGTCTTTAAAAAAGTTTTCATCTCAAACTGGTTATTTCAGTTCACTGCATTTTACTTGCTACATGAACTACACCACACTACTGCATTGTCCCATCACCGACACTTAACACCCGATAGTGATGAGTGCAAATGCCATCCTGGAACAAATAAATGACTAGATAAGTGAGGGCGATTGTATAAGTAAAAACAGCAATTGTGTATTGACCGGTGAGACTTCGCATGGGATCATAATGACTAAGTGAAAATTCTATCCTATATCAAAAAACAGTCCTGACTTTGTATAAACATTAATATTCACCATGTACCAGACTTCAGATGAGGGGTCTGCATACTGCAGCTGTGATGAATAAGCTAACACACCCAAGAACTGAGATCAGGCTGTGACAAATGAGGTAGTGGCCAGGCTGCCAGCAAGGCATTTGCTTACCCCATGCCCTTCCTGACCCTAACCTGGTGGTAAAGACTGTTGCCGTAACCCTGGAACCCCTTGCAGGGCCACAAGTATTGCCCACCATCAACTGACCCAGGGTTCCACTGACACCAGTTGACATCTCCCCAGTTACCGAGGGAAACAATGTTAACTGGAGGAGTGTGTGTGACTCTCCACTCAGACTCACCACTTACCACTGCTGAATACTGAAGGCAGAGAAATGTGAACCTCAAGAATTTTTCGAATCCTGGTGGGTTTGTAAATGTTAGGGTGGCTTGTCAGGGAGGCTAATTTAACACCTAAGCTCCCAGAGCTCCTGTGCGAGGGATTTGTCTGGAAGGGTGCTAGGTGTACTGCCTTCCGTCTGTTGGCTCGTAGTCGCGAAGCTCATAGGTCCCTACCCCGGGGTTCCCTTCTTTATTTAAATTTTGAAAATGCCCAGTTCTGTCCCATATCAGGGATACGGGGCACAAAGAGGTTAATTTCAACAGGTGTGAGTTCAGTCTATCTTAGCCGAGAAAAGAATAAGGCAGTCTGGGTGAGAAAGAATAATTAGGCTGTAGATGAAGTGTTGTGGAATTGTTATGAACAAAGACCAGAACTGTTAAAGGTATTGTGTGTGTGTGTGCAGAGAATGTACCCTAACGTGACAAAATTACAGTTAAGAAAAGTGTTAATGTAACCCGCTGGAAGCCCGACTGCTTGATATTTGGACACAACTGATCATCTGGAACTACTGGAGACTGGTGTGACAGCTGGAAGTATCGTAATAGGTCGAAATATAGAAGAATAAGCTGTAAATTGTTTCTGGCGATGACAGAATGCCAGGTGTAGATATTTCCTGTAACGGAGTGATCAAAACATGCTCGAATGCAACCTTAAGGACCAAAGAAGCCAGCCAACAACCTGGTACTGAGTAGAACTGGACTATTCCCAATGTCATGATGAGGGGACGTCATGGTGCTGTTTAATGGGTGAGTGCCCTGAGGTCGAAAACCTGGCGCTATGAAGGGTCTCATTTTTGGATAAGTAGATTCGAGAAAAGTTAACTGGGACGAAGGCTCTCAACCACTGCAAGACGACAAAGTCTGGGAGGGAAATCATTGGTGCAGCTATTCACCATGACACTACGCATTAGCAGAACCTATGGGGGAGGGAGGGGATGAAATCAACAGCAGGTGGGAGCTCTGTCCTCAGGATCTCCTTAACGTTTTTAAATCACCTCACACCGTACATTCTTGATCATGACTTAAAACAAATGGTTAAATCTGAAAATTATTCCATGGACAAGCTTCTTATCCATGTCCATTATTAGGGGTCAGGCGGATGCTGCTATACCCTTTCAGTTAGGAGGGATTGACGAGCAGTTCCTTGGTCTTGAGAGATAAGACTCTGTTCAGAATGAAAGCATAACATTAGCGAAATATTTATAGAAGGACGAATCCAGAGTGTCTCTAGTTTCTGTAAAACCAAGCGCGAACTATGTAGCTCATCTCCGTCGTGCTCGGTTGGAAATATACTTTTAGGGATGAAAATGCGATCAGTAGCCTAGGAAGTACGTAACTAATATTCATGAAAATTATTCCATATTAACGTTTTAAAGAAGAGATTGCAATTTTTAGTTAATTCTTGCTGTCTCCAAACGATTTTATTCAATTACGAATTTCAGCTGGAGGAGGATTTGTGGGCTAAATATAATCGTGTATTTATAGAAAAAAAAAAGAATGAAAAATGCATCATCAGATAGGAAGGGATAAAGAAGTTGATGAGAAATTATACCACTACTGCGCGATTTCAAAAAATTATTTTTACTCGAACGCTCCAGGTGGTAACTTGACAACGGACATTTGGCGACGTTGGGAGGATCGTTGTACCGCATTTGTTGTGATATTGTGGCAGTGGTGCTGTGATGGAAGATCAGTGGAGCTAAATCCGCGTCAAAAAGGATTCTGGTGCCGAGAAGAGGTTGAAAAAGAACGTTCGTCTGATTCAGGTAAGCGGAGTAGACTGATTTCCAGTTTCAGCGTAAATTGTCCATAAAACTGCACTAGAAGCTTTAAGATACTTCATGAAGGATGATACTGAATGTTGACAGGCTTTTAAGAGTAATCTGTTGAACGTTCTTCACTAGCTGCATCAGGGTGTGTTCATGAGGAGCAATGTGGAATTTTTGATTGGTTTGGACGTGGAGAATTAAACCGATCTTTATTCGGCAGAACTTTACTACATGGGCGCGGCAATTCCAACTGCCTTCATACAGTCTCACGTTCTTAAGGAAAGTAACTGTAGTACAAAATGCAACAGAGCAGCTTGTTGGGTCTAGACTACAGAACTTAAACATAAATTTGACCAACGTAAACATAAATTTGACCAATTTTAGGGTAAATAAGGACGCTGCTTTGATATCTGCGGCGGCTTGTTTACTGATGCTCTCGTCAACCTAACCAAACAACCCAACTGGAGGGTTTCGCCCCCCAGACCACCTGTGACTTTAACCACTAGGATTGCCACTAAACCTAACGTTGGAAGTCCCGAATTTCAATCAGACCACAATTTCTAACCTAACCCATCCTAATCAGGCAGTGAAAGACCCATTTGAATAGGTAATTTGTAAGCCCTGCGCCCTTTAAAAAGACGCTGAAGTGATCATGCAGATTTTTTTTTATATAGATAATGGTAAAGACTCAAAGTTTGCCTGTAATGTTTTCTTACGTGAAGGCCATGTATATCTGATAATTTTTTATGTGATTCATCCGATTTTGATGCTGATTTTTGTCGGAAATAAGTACTTTTGACTGTATGGCATAATCTTCCTCAACGAACCTCATAGGCCAGAAAATTGTCCTAAAGTGTTGTAACTTTAGCAAAACGTAGCCAGATTAACCTTGGCAGACCAATGAAGAAGAATTGCTTATTTTCATTCTTTCATTCCCTAGATGATTTTAATAACCACAGGAGAGATTTACCAAGCTAGGAGAGTTTAGATATAACCTTGATTAACCCCCTGCTCTCTCTCTCTCTCTGCCTAGAAGAGTTTAGATACAACCTTGATTAACCCCTACCTGTGCTGTTTCTTTGTCCTCTCTCTCTCTCTCTCTCTCTCTCTCTCTCTCTCTCTCTCTCTCTCTCGGCCCACATATCCGTACATTTCCAGAGTATTTCCTGCCTGCAGCTTAGTTAGCAAAAAGAGAATTGTATCGCTTAACAACCTGTTCATAACACTTCTTCATGACTATTGCTACAGCTGAGCTCAGATTTTTTCGTCCCTTTGTAGTTCAGTGGCAAGAATTAATTTCCCTAGCACTTCCTCGTGACTAGCAACATAATCTTGTGTTAATCTTTAAAGCTGTGTTGAAGCAGAGATGGCGGTTTTAGGTCAAGTTAGTGTAGAAGAATTATGGGAACGGCTTCGGGCCCTACACCTCTTCATAACTTCGTCCCTCCCCCCCCATGCTGGAGAGGGGCGCCTTCACGTAGTGGCACCGAAATTAAAGTGTGGCTCTGCTGACCCCATTAGTGATATCTAGAGTTATATGCCTTCCTTCTGTAAGACCATTAAGAAGCCATGACACTAATGCAGCACCTTCATTCCCGTTCAACTTGCTCTTTAAGAATTGTTTGTGGTGCCCCTGCCAGAGAAGTCACACAGGTTATGATTTATTTTATTATTATTATTATTATTATATTATTATTATTATTAGAATATTCTCTGGCAAAAGTCACCTAAGTTGGGTTCCGAGTCCGCGTGAACCTCCTCCTACAGGTGATATTCGTGGCCATTATAGCACTGCATTGTGAGGGGCGGTTTTTAGAATACGACCCTCCATTTTTAAACCCCGTACGGGATTGAGATAGATAGATTTTTAAACCCTAAGAATGTGGCTCCATATGGCCTTCCCGAGACGAGCCCTGCCTATTCAATGCCCCCTCACCCCCCCTTGTGTGTGTGTGTGTGTGTGTGTGTGTGTGTACATAGAGAACTGCCATAAAACTGAAGCTGATATCCCACGTGCTTTTCCAATACACACATCCATATCCTCATTATACACACTCTCTCTCTCTCTCTCTCTCTCTCTCTCATACTCATTCGCACGCAGACACTCATCACGGATTACAGTATCACGTAACACCGATCTCTTCGGTAACCCTCAGTGTAATTATGGCGGCACAGTTATAAAAGTGCTAAAAGGACGTCACAATTATGTGGTAAATTATGACGTCATAATTGTCAAAATTATGACGTCACAATGATAAATGCTAGAATTATGATGCCACAATTATAAGTGCTAAAATTATGATGTCACAATTATAGAAGCGCGAAAATTGAGTACATTTATAAATAAAAATTATGACGTCTTAATTATAAACTTCCTAAAATGACGTCACAATTATAAGTGCTAAAATTATGACGTCACGGTTATATAAATGCTAAAATTATGACGTCACAATTATAAAAGTGCTAAAATATTACGTCTTAATTATAGAAGTGATAAATTTAAGACGTCACAATGATAAAGTGCTAAAATTATGACGTCACAATAACAGTGCTAGATTCATTCCTTGCGCTGAAATTAATTATATTTTTGTTCCTGCTGTCATCAGATAATATATATAATTCACCTTTGGATCGAATTTCCGAACTGAAGGGGTTAGATATAGGACCGTATTTTCGTACGCAAAGGAAGCTCCCTAACGCCTTTTCTTAAGCGATTCCTTTTGCATATTACACCTTAGTGTCCTATTCTGTGTTATGTAAATAATTCAGATGTTGCCATACTCTGCATAAATAGCGTACTGAAGGATATTAACCAGCATATCCAAAAGTAAATGGCTAAGGAGGAGGTGTTAGGGAGGTTCCTCAACCCCTTCACCACGAGGGGTGTCCTGGGATGCATAAAACCGTGTGTTATAGCAAGAATACAATATAAAATAGCTCTGAAGGGGTTTAGGTATGACGTCATTGTATTTATGACGTCATTATTTTTATGGCGTCATTGTTAGTGTTATTTGCAGACGATAATGCCCATTTCCCCCCCCCCCCCCCGAAGAACAGGGTTTCGTTACAGCTTACCGTACATGAACCTATCCACTCCGAAGGGTATTTTCGAAGATGAGTGAAATCATCTGTTAGTAGCAAGGGAAAAATACGACTGAGTTAGTGTTAGTAGTGGTGGTAGTAGTAGTAGTAGTAGTAGTAGTAGTAGTACTAGTAGTAGTAGTAGTAATAGTAGTAGTAGTACGGAAAACTAAGACTTAATTAGTAGTAATAGATTGGAGGGTAAATCTGGATAATGACTATGGATGCTCATTCTTCTCTGCCTATAACCAGATGTCTTAATTCCGTAATGGGTGGCCACAGACAAATCGCCACCTCGTTCCCTTGTCCCCTGCCATTTGTCTGTCCTCCCTCCAACTCACACACCCCTGTCATATATCTCATTCTTCATAATTAAGGAACACTGAATTTCACGGAACCACGACTGAGTAATGAAAGTGTGAGTGACAAGTTTCCTTAGATGGAGAGACGTAGGTTGTAGTGCAGGAAATACCCCAATATTACCCCTCTTCTGTCTGGAAATATCTCTGTGGAAATATCAATGAAGTTTTTTAAATTGTGTAGTTTTATCATCGTTAAGCTGGTATAAATGGAAAGCTGTATCTCACCCCGTAGCTCCAAAATCATCTCCAGTGCCGAAGAAAATCGTCTGGTAGTTGCAGGAAATATAGTGAAAAAATACCTCGTGCTGGTGGAGGGTTTGAGAACTGAGTTGTAACACTGCATCCGAAAGGCATCCCAACCGGTATGCCCAAGTCGGAACAGGGCATCGGATGCCATACACAAATTTTAACACCCACTGCCAATGATGTCCAAGTGTCCCCTGTACCTGGAAATACAGTAGATAAGGTAGTGTCTGGAATTTCGTATCGTTTATTCAGTGAAGTTGGTAAAAGAAGAATGTGTGTCAGACAGCAGGGTCTAAGATGGCAGGCTCAGGTGCAACAAAGGGTGCGTGCTGCCCTCTGGTGATTCGTCCTGGAAGATGGGGACTGGAAAGAGACGCTGCCGGACGTACGAACTGGCATCCAGGGACTGTTTCAGAAATATTAATTATAAAACCACAAATGTATATTGGTTAGTGATATAGCTAGTTATTGTTTGAAAGGTAAAGGTAGGTGAGTGATTTTAGTGTGAGTGCAGTTGGTCGAGATGGTCATGTGATTATTAGCGTACGAGACTTTTCATGATGTGTCAGGTTCATCTCGCACATTCACTGTCTACCTTAGTCGGTGGGTAGTTTCCCCGTGGCGTCGAGGTGGGGCGGTAGATTGATTCTGCATCCCAAGTGACATGCAGTAGATGGAAAATGTGCTAGTCCCCGCAAATGAGAGTACGTTGTGAATGACCCCATCAGTGACGTGTGTACTTGGTGATTGGGTACGTGTGTGACAATGCTGGTGCCTCGCGTGGTGTGCCTCCTGGCGCTGGTGCCCTGCCTGGTGTGGGCACAGCTGGCCGGAGATGAACAGGCCGTGGATAATACTGCTGGTGATAATTGTGAGTGTTCCCCCGAGTGTGAGGGCGGGGTGAGCAGCGGGACGTGTAAAGGGCGATTAGTGACCCGCGATGACTGTCCCTGTTGTAAAGTCTGTGCCCGGCAGGAGGGGGAGGCTTGCTCTCTCCCTACCCAGCCTTGTGATACGGAATTCGGCCTCGTCTGTTCACCTGAAGGCGTTTGTAAAGGTGGGTACTCCAGGGCAACACTTTAATCTTACCTCCGTCAGGAATAGGCTGACGTTTCTGTGGTAGATTAATATTACTGATATGGAGTGAGAGTGGCAGGCTGTGTGGGGATAGTGTGATGATGTGGTGTGGTGACCGTGGTGACTGACCCTGCTGTCTGTGGGGTCTGTAAAGTGTGTGCTCGATAGGGGAGGGAATCATGCTCTGTGCGTACCGAGCCTTATGTCTTGGATTCCTGCCTCGTCTGCTCTCCTGACGGCCTTTTCCGGGGCCCCTTCCTTGCCTCACCTTCGTCAGAAATCCGTTTATTTGTGGGTCGATTTACTGAATTTTGGTGTTCTGTGTGGGGTGGGATTGGCATGGTGAGTGGTGGTAGTGATGTGGTGGGGGATGAGTGGTGATGTGGTGTGGTGTGTGGGAGGTGATTGGTGGTGTGGTGTGGTGTGTGGGAGTGAGTGGTGGTGATGTGTGTGGGGGTGAGTGGTGGTGATGTGTGTGTGGGTGAGTGGTGGTGATATGTGTGAGGGTGAGTGGTGGTGATATGTGTGAGGGTGAGTGGTGATGTGGTGTTTGGTGTGTGGGGGTGAGTGATGGTGTGGTGTGTGGAGGTGAGTGATGGTGTGGTGTGTGGGG
>JAGKTI010010466.1:0-28465 GCA_018397915.1 Birgus latro
TGGAAGGGCAGCACTGAGCATGAACCCCTTCACTGTGATGATTTACCTAACTATATTCAGAATATTCCAGTCGACATTGTTTAGCTTTGTAAGGAACTACATGTCTTAAGGTCAAAGGAATTTCAATCAATCCCTGCATCGTGGTTGCGACTTTTCTAATTCATTCTCCGACCAGGCCAGGATATATCTCACCCGGACTGATGCATCGACTGCTGCTTTTCTCTTCCTCCATTTTATTCTTCTCAGTTTTTGATATTTTTTGACGCTCTAAACGGTGGTTGCATCCACCCCTCCTAGCTTGAGCAGTTTCTGTAAGCTAAATGAAACTACGTGGAGGCTGAAAGCATCAGCTAAAAAATATTCTCTTCAGATATTAAAATAAATTATTTTAATCTCCAGATGATTCCTGGTGAACTAGTGACTTAATGTACCTGTCTGGGTAAAGGCCTCTTCCTGTGTGCATCAGTCTGAGTCCTAAATTTGCGACTGGTAGTGATTCCATAATTCAATCAGTTTGATAAGACGACCTTTTTTTAAATTTGGTCGATCTGTCTATGAGCGATTTTATTCAAATAAGAAATGTCCTCTTGTAGGGAAGCGGGTGAAGAAGGCATTATTAAGCGTCTTCAGCTCAAAGTTTCTCAAAAGATTGATAAAATTTTCTTTCAGAAAGGAAAAATAATATGTAGAGAACGTCACCGTAGGAAAGAGAATGAGACTGATATTGGCATGAGCTGGTCTTACAACCTATCCTCATAACTCTAAACTTTTCAGCTGATTAATGTGTGTGTGTGTGTGTGTGTGTGTGTGTGTGTGTGTGTCCCCACGGGAGCCACCTTGTTGTGGCGGGGGACTTGTGTACCCTGTAAATTTGGTGAACCGAACCAGCAGGGGGAAATCCCCCTCGGACTTAGCAAGAGGACAAAGTTATTCATGCTGGAGTGAAGGTGAAGGGTCAGACCATGTGTCCCCAGGTCCACTGCTTTGTGGTTTGCTGCTGGATGGGTTAATGCCATGAGAGTTAACCCCGAATGAAAAATCGTGAGTGGAGTCCCACAGATGGCGGGGCTTGACAGATAGAGCTTCCATCAGATTCCCGCAACCCTGCTCAGTAGATGGCCATCATGAATCTCCATGCCACCATCACAGACTAAGAAGGGATAAGTCATGTGGTGGAGGGACTGCATCCTCACCATCACAACAAGTCCTTTCATTGCGATTGCTTCACTTGCCTCCCATTTTATACTTTCATCAAAATCAAAAGACTTATGGCGACAGGATAGGGTAACGGTGACAAGTCATGGATGTGGCTGAAAGTCGCCAGCTCGAGTCCTGCACATAGGAGGCAGTGGCCCAGTGGTCGCTGGCATGATGGCATAGGAGCAGGTCATGCCTTCGGGAGCATGCAGTGAGACTAAGCAGCCTGAATCATTGCTCAACTGCTTACCCCTGATGGGGAGGGGTTTAGAAAAGGTAATCTAAACATTTGCTGCTCTGCATCACCTGGGCAGATAACCGCATCTGTCAAGGCATCCCACATTGTGTCCAAAAAAATCAAGGTCCCTCTGCCTCTTGCTACCAGTAATATACGAATCTTGCTTGATACTGACCAAGACACACGAACATGCTATAGGACTGCCCTTATTGTTCATGAAATGAAAAGATATATAATTGACATTACTGCCATGTCTGACACTTGCCATCAAGAAAGGACAATATGACAGAAGCAGGACAATGGTATTGCAACGGTATATCTGGATGGGATACCCAGATAGAGTAAGAAGAAAACATGGTATTGGGTTTGCAGTCTGAAGCAACCTACTACACAAGATTCAAGAATTACCTGCAGGTACAGAAGAGAGGCTGATGTCATGGTACATACCACTCTTTTAAGGCCAATATGCAACACTCTTCAGTGCCTATGCCCCAGTGCTTGACTGTGAGGACATCATCAGAGATTCCTTTTAACTTTTTAGATGCTACCATTCGCTCAGCACAACCCAATGACAAACTCATCCTGCCTGTAGACTTTAATGCCAGACTAGGAAAAGATAATTACCTCTGGTAAGGCATTACAGGCTGCCATGGTGTTGGCAACATGAACACGTATGACCTTAGACTGTTTTCCTTATGTTTGGAAATCAGTATGATCACCATCAACACCATTTTTCAGCATAAGAATAAACACAAGACTACATGGATGCACACATGATCTAGACGATGGCACCTAATTGACTATGCTATTGTATGGAAGTGAGACCAAAGAGAAATTTATATATCCCGAGCTGTTAAAGGTGCAGCGTGCTTAGCAGACCATAACCTAATACTCGCCAAAGTGTAACTACTCATATCCCCACAAATACGCCATAGACCATCCTCCAAGAACTAAACTGTAGTATTTTAAAGGATGCGTCAACTTTTAACACTTACCACAAGACAATTACAGACAAGCTCTTTCAATGCCTGCTGCTTGACCCAAATAGCAATGCAACAAGCCTAGATGCAGAGTGGTTAACCATTAAGACACTGCTTCAAAACTCTGCAAAAGAATCCCTAGGCTTCTCCACTCACCACCACAAAGACTGGTCTGATGAAAATAGTGAGGGCATACATGACATTATTGCAATGAAGAATAGAGCACATAAATCCTAGTTGGCTCATCCTAGCTCCTTAACTCTTAAACTGAGTTGCAGAATCTAACAAGTGAAACCCAGAGTGAAACAGTGATATGTGGAACAAATGGGGGACTCAGCAAGCAAAAGAGCTACAAAGACTGACTGATATCACTGACCAACATGGGTTCCATGAGTCCAAAAAGCCATCTATGGGCCATCCAAACACAGCATAACTCCTATTCGATCACTTGAAGGAGAGCCACTGAAAGGGAAGCAAGCAATCCTAGAAAGATGGACACAACACTTCAATACCTTACTGGATCAAAGAAACTCGATGGAGCACGATATCACTGACAACATCCCAAATCCCTCAAGTTGCAGATCTCAATATCCCACCTACACTTGCAGAAACCGCTCAGGCCATGTGATATCAAATAAAATAACAAAACCCCTGGACCTGATGGTATATCATATGAACTAATCATAGAGGGTGGCAAGTTACTCCACTAGCACCTCCATGATCTCATACCTGCTATCTGGAACAAAGAACGAATTCCATTTTTTTTTTACGTAAGAAAGAAGGAGCCAAAGACCAGGATCCCGCTATATTGTTCCCACCAAGAAAAAAAACAAAAAAACAAGATAAGAGAGAGCCATCGTATGGCAGTAAGACCGAAGAGAAGTTTTTATATCCCGAGCAATGAGAGGCCTACTGCTGATCCTGTAACCATATACAACAGGAAAAGTGACTGCTCATATTGTGACAACAGCAGAGGAATCTCCCTCCTTGTGAATGCTAGTAAAGTACCAGCCAAGACGATGTTATTCAGACTGACAAAACATCTCATGAAACACAATGTGGATTTCGGAAGGAACGGAGTGTCTGTGGTATGATCTTCGTTGTCCAACAGATGCAAGCGAAATGCCATGAGCAGAACCGCGACTTATATACTACATTAATCAATCTTGCAAAATCATTTTGAATCTGTCCACAGAGAACTTTTATGTAGTGGTCTTTCAGAATCTGGAGTTCAAAACAAATAACTTACCATCCTGAAGAGCCAGCACAACAACATGAACGCTCGTGTGTCCATAGGTGGGAGCAAATGTGAACCCTTCAACGTGGACGTGGGCATACAGTAAAAGAAGGATGTGCCCTGGTTTCTCTCATTTTCAACACCTATCTCACAGCAGTGACCTTTTCAAGTACCCAACAAAACAACCTTAATGATGGAATAAAGATCCAGTTCCTTTTAAACGGTAATTAATTTAATCTCAGATGTCTTGAAGCACAATCAAAGACTGAAATGGCTCATTTCCAAGAGCTACAGTATGCCGAAGACTCTGCTGTCCTTGCACATACCATGGAAGCCCCACATTAGAGTCTCACCATCGTTCCCAACACATACCATGCACTGGAGCTCTGAATAAATATTAATAAAACAGAAAGAATATCTCAGAGGAACAACCCAGCAAAGTCTCTTACATTTCAGAAGGGTGAAGATGAAATTGGAGGAGAATTTTCCTACCTTAGAAGTGTGCTCACAGATAAACAAAACATCGATGAAGACATCCTTGCACAAAACAACCACGCCTCAGTCTTTTTTGGACGTCTCAGATCCAAGGTCTCTGAAAACACTAATTCGAGAATCAGGACGAATGTATAAGTGTGCCTCTGCACCCTCTCATATGGGGCTGAATCCTAGACTACTTACCAGCATCAAATTAAACACTTTGAGGTGTTTCACGTCCTATACTTGCAGTGCATCGTAGGGCTCACATGAGAGGATAAAGTCCCTCACTCACAAACTCTCTAGCAGGCCAGATCAACGAGCACAGAAACAATGTTGGGTACAAAACATGTGAAATAAGTCGGACACGTGTTCTGCTTGCCTGAGCACCACCTTCCCCGGCAGGTTCTGTATGACCAACTCCCTGTAGAACTTCACAACCCAGGGGGATAGAAGAAGAAAAATATAAAGATCATATGAGGACAACTCTAAAGAAATGCAGCACCAGACCAAAAGATCTTGAAATCAATGTCCTGGATAGAAAACAGTGGCGAGCCCTCTGCAGCGAAGGATCCAGTCATCTCAAGGAAGCTCAGAACCTTGCCAGAGAGGAGCATGGACAACGGAGCCACAACCAAAACAGAGTTCCCCCAGGAAACTCTGACTTCACCTGCAGACTGTGGGGCAAAGTTTGCGGATCCAGGATTGGTCTGCACAGTCACACACGTGGGCGCCAAAGACTGAGAACACACCATCCTAGTGAGTATAGCATCCGTCGTCGTCTGCACTAGGACAACGTTAAGTGTGTGTGTGTGTGTGCGCGCGCGCGGGCTGTAAACTCAGGATGATAGAGAGACATTTAAGAGAGAGTAAAAAGGACTTGGATAGGAGTGAGTTAAGAGAAAGAGAGAGGTGGAATGAGGAGGGAGGGAGCAAGTGGGAAAGGTAATGAGTGGGGAGAGGAGGAAGGATAAAGGAGGGGGAAGAGACAACAGGGAGTGGAGCGAAGGAGAAAGAAGAAGAGGGAAAAAAATGGAGAAGAGAGAGTGACGAGAAGAAAAGAAAAGAAAGAGGGAGGGAAAAATGAGAAAGACGGAGAAGGAAAGGGAAGGAACGAGAAGAGAAGCGTACATGGTAGAATAGACAAAAAAGAGGAAGACAGAGGAAAGAAAAGAAATATGGAGAAGGAAAAGAAGGAGAGAAGAGAAGGAGGGAGAAGGAAATTTGAAGAAGTAAGAGAAAAGGAACAGAGATGACTGATAAATGAAGGAGAGAAGAGAAGGTGGGAGCCGTGAAAAATGAGGAGGGGGAGAAGGAAGGAAAGTGTCCCCCAAAAAAAAAAATATATAACTACCAGAATCACTCATGCACAACAGAAAAATTCTCATCACAATAATGTTTCGAAATGTGTAAGCTGATTGTTTTTGCAAAGCATTAGTGCCATTCTAATTTGCTGAATCCTATTATTTGACAAATTTCAATTACTTTTGTACTCCAGAATTTGTTGCTCGAAAACTTGCATAATATCAGTTAATAAACACAAATAAATATTCAGTTAAAGAGGATTTAACCTAAATCATCGTTGAACGCCTGCACTACTCCATCAGTGGCAAGAATTATCATCTGCCATTTCAATAACTTCTCCAGTTCGTTGATGCCTTTTCCATTTCAACTGCATTACGATCAGTTGATTATATTAAACGATTTTATTTATCTCTAGCAAAAAGGATGTTAGTTATGCCTAGATCTACCCCTGTAGATGGAAGTCTTTTTAAAGCTCAATAAAACAATCTGAGAAGAGCTGGAATTAAATGAACAGTTAGTTATCGGCGTGAACTGGTTAGTGGCATTAATGGATATTCAGTCTGACTGATCCACTACGATAAGCTAACTTCCCAAATTTTTGTATAAGCGGTTGGTGGAGGCAAAATAGTGCAGTTGATGAAAAGGGATTCCAACATCCAGTGGTGACAATATATCTCGGCGGTTCTGGTGCCAGTTAGGCAAACTTTCAATTACCTCTCTGTCCCCCCAAAAGAAAATGTTAAACAGAGAATTTCAATTTGTAATCCACCGATTTCACATCCGGATGAGTCTAGGGCTACACGCACGAAGAAGAATAGCGTAAAGACCCTCTCCCCCATCATGCAAAAGTTGCTAGAAATAATACATTATAATTGTTCCGGTAGCCCTCTTTACTCCTGTGTAAACCAGAATTGATGTGCTGTTTCAGGCCAGACCCATTTTGATCATGATGGGACATTTTACGTTAGATGATACATTTCCGATCTCAGAGTCTTGGGCCGGCACAGTTATTTTTCATGGCGCCAGGGATGGGTCGGAGGGGGGGGGGATGAATACCCGTCTGTCAGAGAGAGAGAGAGAGAGAGAGAGAGAGAGAGAGAGAGAGAGAGAGAAGATTTCGTTTTTTGTCTTACATACAAATATTCAGCTTTTATCCATCTAATATGAGGCTAATTTAGCAAATTTAGCCTAATTTATGCCCATGTCACATCTTTTCAAGAACCCCATCAACCCAAGAGGTAGCACTCTTCTTTAGCGATTTATTTTGCATATGATACTGACATTTTTCTGTTGCCTCATTTTTGTTTTTATGCTGTAAACATGGCTTGCATAAATAACAAAGATGATAACACTCATTCTCTCATGCTCATTTGACTCACTAAAGAATGTACCTGTAACTGTTTTGCACTAGTTGGAATGCTAGAGTTTTCTCGACAGTGAGAGTTAATTGTAACAGTCTTATCACTTATCCACTTTTGTGTCAGTCTCAGGTAAATATATTCCTCCGGTATTACCTGGAATAAGTATTATAGTTTTCTGGGGTATAACAGGTAGGAAAAAAGAGCATTATGTCGTGTTAGGAAAAATAATCCTATGAAGAGGAAGCGACACAAAGTCCCTAGCGTCGGCATCAACACAAATAGTGAGAACGCATCTTCTTAGGTCGTGGAAGAATAGATGATACATTACTGGCCATGAACAGACTCAGCGTGTGTGTGTGTGTGTGAGAGAGAGAGAGAGAGAGAGAGAGAGAGAGAGAGAGAGAGAGAGAGAGAGAGAGAGAGAGAGGGGGGGGGGGAGTTGTAATGCAGACTCTGCAGGAAACACAGATGGCAAAAGTTCAGCCATTTTGGTGCGTCTGTGTCTCGCCTGGATTGGCTGGGGAACTGTCCGTGTGGGGTACAGCCACGATGGGGAAGGATATTTTTCAAAGAGAGAAGCACTCAATCCGTTATTTATTTGTATATTTACTCACTTTTATTGGTCTTCGTTGTAACCAAACATACAGTGTCAGTTATATGGTTAGTTCTCAGGACATGAATCACATATCAGTAGAGTTAATACCTTTCCTATTGTGAGTACCATTCCAAATTATGAAATATTGTATAGAAAAGGCCTCTATCCCTGAAGAAGGTAACGAGCAATATTCATTAAATCCTGCACTATTTGACGTTTCGATAAATAAAATGATGATTGCAGTAGTAAAATAAGAGCAATTACTATCCTACTAAATTTTGAAATATAAAAAGGCAGAGATGCAAAGGAAGCATCCAAGATGAGCAATATGTAACCACTTGTCTTCATGTAACCCCTGGAGAGAGAGAGAGAGAGAGACAGAGACAAAGAGAGAGAGAGACAGAGAGACAGAGGTAATTATGCATAATTCTGAAGCAGAACGTAAGAGGTTAAGTCAGTTATTAATAAATCTAGGGTTATTTCGGTTATAAAATAGTTTTTTTTTTTTTACAAATATCAAGTGGTTTATTTGGGTTCTGAAGTTTAATACTGTACTTTAGGAAAAGAAAATGTCTTTGAATTAATAAATGTTTGTTTTTATCCAATCCATCTCACATAATTATAAGAATATGCCGAGTAATACATATGGCCGAACCATCCCACCTTTCTGTCCAAACCATCACGACTGGTAGGGAAGGTTTGGACGATTTAGTCACTTGTGTTTCATTAACTATTGCCTAATCGACGGTACACAACTGTAGGAGGGATCATTCGAAATACAGGGGTTAGATAACGTCTTCATCAACGACATCACTTCTTAAGTGTTCTGCAAAGCTTAATACAACCACTCGGTATCAGGACTAGTTGGTGAGTGGGGTGTGCCAGCAGAATTGGATGAGAATGGCGGTGCTCTAGTGGACATCTGTCTGGGGAGGGGTTGGTGATAGCCAATACCCTCTTGAGGCACAAAATGATACACAGGTATATGTGGCGAGTGATGAGAAGGGTGAGTGGTGAACTGAATGAGCAGAAGGCAAAGATTGATTATGCTGGTATGGATGACAGAATGAGAAGGTATGTAATGGATGCAAGAGCATACAGAAGCTGGGGGAGTGGACTTTCTGACGACCATTTGGTGGTGCTGAAAGTCAAGGTTCAAATGCAATGGAGAAATAGATAAAGGGAAGGACAGGAGGAAGTAGTCCATACAAAGAGAGTAGATTGGTTGCAAGAGGATGGAAAGAAGGCAGAATATTAGAGGAAGTGGAGAAGTGATTGGGTAAATAATTATGATTTGGAGCAGATGGGCGAGGTGGAAGGTGTTTGCAAGATATTCACAGAAGAAATCTGTGCATCATGTGAGGTGGTGTGTGGGGTGAAGAGAAGATGAAAGGGAGTGCAAGGAACAGCATGGTACAATGAAGAGGTGAGACAAGCTATGGTGCAAAAGAAGAAAGCATATAGTGAGTAGATGCGGTGGCTCGATCGGTAGAGAGGTGGGCTGCAGTCCCGACGGACACAGGTTCAAATCCACGCTGGGGCAGGGAACAGTTTAAGGATTTGAATTTCATTAAATTAGGCTTTACTGACCTACCAGAAGATCCGCCGACATGTCGTAAAAATACCCCCGCTAATACCAATACACCAGTCCTGTATGAGACAGCCCTAGCATGTATTCAATATGGACGGTGGGTGTTAGCGCCGAAGTGGTGACACGTGGAGGTGTATGGTATGTAGGAGGACTGCTGGGTCTTGATTGCAGGCTGTGAAGCCTATGCCCAGAGTCGGACACATAAAAAAAAAAGATGGGAAGTAGGGGGATGGAGGAAGTTGAAAGACAGAAGAGAGAGTTATATGTAGAGAAAAAGAGAGAGGTGAAAAGATTAGTAAAAGAGTTTAAGAAGCGAGTGGATGAGGAAACTTGGAGGAATTTTAGTGTACAGTGGAGGGAATGTAAATATGTTCTGGAAAGAGGTTGGGGAATGGCTGGGAGGAGGAGGTAGGTGAGAAGGGAAGAAAAGATTAGTAGGATGAAAGTAGTGGAAGAAATGAAGAAAGTCAAAATAAGGAAAGCCCCAGGAATTGATGAAGTGTGTGGTGAAATGCTGAAGCATGGAGGAGAGATAGTAGTAGAATGGATGTGGAAGATGTGCAGATTGCTTGGGAGGAAGGTAGAGTCCCAGAGGACTGGAAGTCAGGTATAAATATTCCAATGTACGAAGAAATGGTAGAGAAGAAGTGTGTGGTAATCATATAGGCCTTTGTCTTCTGAGTGTACTAGGAAAAGTACAGTATACTGTAGAAGGCTTATTGACAGAGTTAGGGAAAGAACAGAGGAATTTGTTGGACAAGATTAGGGAGGTTTTAGGAGAGGAAGAGGTTGGGTAGACCAGATATTCAATTTTAGGATTTTAGAGGAAAAGTTTTTATAGAAAGGGAAGAAGTTATCTGTGGCCTTCATTGATTTGGAGAAAGCATATGACAGGGTGGATAGACCAGAAATGTGGAAAATGCTAAGAGTATATGGAGTACATGGGAAGTTGTTGAATGGCGTAAAGAACATGTATGAGCGCGCTAAGGCTGCAGAGCGTGTGGATAGTGAACTGAGTGAATTTCTCTACCTGAATGTTGGACTGAAACAGGGATATGCATACAGTCCATACAGTTAGAGGACGCATGAGATGGACAGACATCATGTAAAGCCACCAAATATGTATGCTAATGCCTCATTTCAACAATTTCATGGTGGTTGTAATGGATATTGTGCGTTGATTGGAATGTATATATATGCATCACTGCTCTAATATGCTGGGCCAGGAAAATGGCAAGTATTCCGAATGACGATGTATCTGGCACAGTATTCTCTATTAGCATTTTGCAGGTTACTGATATAAATTCCAACCACACTATACTATCGGCTACAACGTGACAACTGATCATAATAGTGACTGATCGCGTAGATATGGCGATATAACATGGATTCAAGGCGGATAAATTTTTGGTCAGTGGTCATCTACAAAAAAAAGTCTATGAAGAAGTTTCCCACTCACCTACAGTGGTTACCTGGCCAGTCTGATTCGTCATTGTATTATTTTCCATACATGGAACTGCACGGACTAAGAACATTGTATTAATTAATGTCCCTTCAGCTGGAGGAGAGTATTGTCTTATCCAAACCACTGGTATGGCAAATACATTTTTTTTTTCCACTAGCTGTATTATACTTAACCTTTAAACTTTAGTCACAAAAAGTTATCTTGCCACTGATCTCTGAAACGAAATGCAGGTCTGTACGCTGTCCAGGGTGTTTTGTTTTTGTTCGGTATATTTAGTATTGGCAACGTCGGAGCGAGTTCAGCGAGAAATGATTCAGCAGTGACACACCTTTGCTTGGGAGTAGATGAAAGAATTCGGGTATTCAAACCATTAGATTATTAGAAAAGCCGTGATTTGACATTAAAACAACCTGTACCTAACTAACTTATGTCTCACCTAATGTTAACCTACCATTATGCTTTATTTTGTTTGTAAGAAAGGAAGGAATAATGAAGAATTTGCACCAAGCCATAATATGGCTATATGGTACTGTAGGAGTTAAGGGGAAACGAAAGTCGGAAAAAAAAACACTGAAATAATAGGAAAAGAGGTAGGACAGAAAAGGACACTAAGGAGAGAATGGCTGGAGGATGTTTGGGAGGATATCTTTTCTCGAGGCACTCGATCGAACGTTGCCAGTATGAGTGGATGACTAAGTGTACCCAAAGAAAAAAACTGCGTCCAGAAGTGGAGGGAAACTGAGATAAAATGGAGGCATTTTTTGTAGATGGCGAGCGTGAGTCACCCAGGTAAGTGGCCACCATGCTACCTGTGGGACGAAGATTGGGACGTGATTTCCATGCTTTATAACGTTTAAAAATAAGTTATTCACTGATTCTCAAGTATAAGGACAGTAGCTGCACTGCACTGTGGTGCCGACATACCCTGCAGGAGCAAAATCACACGTGCTTCACTTCGAGCTAAACATGCTACATGAGCACATTAGTAACTGAGGTGACAGCACAAGATTCCCCTTATAATTTAACCTTTTCTCATTAAGTATATCACTTATCATTAGCTCTTATTACTGCAAAGTCACGTATAAGGGTACTGAAGTAACATTCCGACGAGTTGTCACGTGAGAGAAAGAACCGTAGCACGTAACATTAATGAAATTAGTCACTTATATTCTACATCTTATTACTAAGTGGGGAGGGGAAAGGGGTGCGATGAAGACTGGGGGAGGAGGGGGAGGGAGGGAGGGGGAAGTGGGAAAACAGGAATGGGTAAGGAGAGGCAGGATAGGATAGGTAGTGTAGGAAGAGCCTTGGACAGGGTAAGAATTGGCAAGAAAAGATAAGAAGGGGAAAGGCAGGATAGGAAGAGGCAGGGTAGAGTAAAGAAAAGCAACGCTGGGAAAGGATAGGCAGTGGTGGATAAGGAGAGGGTGGGTAGGACAATAAGTGGTAGAGTACGTTAAACAGAGGTAAGGTAGTGTAGGGGAAGTCAAGGTAGGGTAGGGAGGTAGGAAGGAGGAAGGTAGGGTAGGGAGAGGCGGGGTAGGACAAGGCCACCATGACAGCTATAGACCTGTCTCGCTCTCGTGACGTCACAGGAGTTGGCGAATGGGTCCCAACTACCCACTCGTTGTTCTGTGCTTGCCGTACACCTATAAAACCGTTACCATTTTTACATCATTCTGTCATTCATTGGCACCAGTGGCCCATCTCACATGATATCGCTATCTTCTGGCGTTAGCAGAACTCACAATAATTTTCAAATGTTTTCATTAGTTTTATATACAATTGATAAAACGAAATCTTCAATTACCTGGGGAAATATCAGGAAAAACAGAATACATACATGGAATGAATGGACACACACACACACACACACACACACACACACACACACACACACAGAGTATGATATATGCTGTTTGCCTATTCACCTATAGTATCAGTAACCCTATACATATGATTTTGCATTATTTCTACTTATCTATATCTATCTATATCTATATCTATATCTATCTATGTATCTATATGTTAGCACTAACTGCTTAAAACTTTTTCTTAATGCAATTTCCTTCCCTATTATTGTTGGATGGCTTGGCAGATATATTGAACAGTATACTGGTCATGTATTTAATGCACTGTGTGGTAATTTCACTGAGATGCCACTAAATCAGAATTCATTCACCCCATACGAGGGAAATGAAGTTCACTGGACAGCTTGCTGACAACACATTTGTTTATTACGGAATATACGAAAATTATTCCTTTAAATACTTTGAATATTCTGAAGATGTTGGAGTAGACTGACACTGAATTCAGTTGTCCATCTGAAGCCTCTTCTGTTAGGAATCAGAAAGTAGTCACAGTATTGGTCAGGTATGTCAGCATCAAGATTCTCGTCAGAGGAGAGACAAAATATAGTCACGATCCCTAGTTTCTTTACCTCACAAAGGACAAGGTAAAGCCATGGGAGCAGCTACTGGCATCTCATTAGACAAACACACTGACACATACATAGACATTATTGAACTGCCAGTATCCATTCACCCGGCCTTATATCACCTTGTCTTTTGCCCCGTACTCAAAATGGGGGGAATGAAAAACTACGGATCGTGACTGCGCATACTGAATATTTTTTATTCAGAAATGAGTGAGCAGTATATGCTGAAATACAGATTATGACATTGACATCCTGAAGGGACATCTGTTCGTCAAACAAATCTAGATCCTCTCCAGTGATGTCATCAGGTAGGCCGCTGGCTCAGGCTCAGGCTTTGTATTTTTGGTGGCTTTGGGTAGTGTATGGAGGAGCATGGTAGGGCAATGAGAGACAGGGTTGGATAAAATGCGACAGGGTAGTGTAGGAGAAGTCAGGGCAGGGTAGAGAGAGGCATGAATAGAAAGGAAGAGGGAAGAAGTATGAAGAGGCAGGGTAGGATGAGGGACGGCAGGATAGGGTAGGGAGTAACAGGATAGGAAAGGGAAGGGTAGGGTAGGGTAAAAAGAGGCAGGATAGTGTAGGGATAATCTCTGCAGGGTAGGGAGATAGCAAGGGAGAAGGTAGGGTAAGGAGAAGACGAGTAAGATAAGGAGAAGCATGGTATGACATGGAGAGGCAGGGTAGGGTAAAGAAAGGCTGGGTAGTGTAGGAAATTCAGGGCATGGTAGGGAGAGGCATGGCAACATAGGAAGAGGGAAAGCAGAGTAGGGAGAACAAGGTAGAGTAAGGAGAGACAGAGTAGTGCAAGGACAGGCACGGTAGGGTAAAGAGAGGAAGGGTAGTGTCGGAAATGTTAGGGTAGAGTAGGGAGAGACGTGAAAAGACAAGAAGTGGAAAGGCAGGGTAGGAAAATACAGAGTAGAGTAAGGAGTGGCAGGGTAGGCGAAGGAGAGAGAAGATTGGACAAAGAGGGGAAGGGTAGTCTAAGGAAAAGCCGAGTAGGTCGAGAAGAGGCAATGTAGGGTAAAAACAAACAGGGTAGAGTAATGACAGGGAAAACCAGGGTAGGGTATGGAGAATAAGGAGATGCAAGGCAGGGGTAGGGAGAGGCAGGGTTATATGTTACATTTTAGTAATCCCTTTGTTGCCATACCGTTATTGGGTCCACAATGACCAGTTCTGACCAAAAAGTCGAAACAAAATATTTTCACTTATTTTCGTTTATCGCGATTTCCGACAATTTCTCGCTGTCGCGCCACGCGCAATCGCCAAATTTCTTAGCTGAAATTTTTCTGATTCTCTGGACGTACTCAGACTTAATGCAAAAAAAAAGTGAAAATAATAAAATAGGTCGAAATCTCTTACCGCTCTCCTGAAAGAAACAAAACAACACAGACAGACACTCATACACAGCTTGACTTCATTAATTAGACATACCCAGATCTCAGCCATAATGGATCTACAGCGACTGACGACCTTATGGGAGAAAATGGTTTCCCCTCATTAATCCCTCAAAAGGTCTTCAGTAATTGTAGCTTTGCAACACCTGAGAGTAAGACCCATGTTGTTACAGCATTTTTTACTTAAAATTCCGTCATCCGTCATCTCTCAAAATTATGCCCTCCTCTCAGCTTGTATGTTTATAAAGGAGCAGACAAGCTATCTCTGTCCTATAGACCTTTTGAAACAGGTGTAGTACGGATATTTTACTCATAACTTTTGATGCAGTGCCATGGTTCCGAATGCTTGAATGATATGCTACATGTGTGTGGCACTGTAATGATAGCTTTCGTACTTAGTGGGTTCGTCTTCCTTCTGTTTTATCCTACCTATCTCATGGGAAAGAATTAAAGAAAATTATCTGGGGATATGCTGAGTAGAATAGTGAAAAATCGCTCTGTTGTTGAATTATAACGTGTGAAGGAAGGAAGGGTGTGGTGGTGTGATGGCGGTAAATTGAGAGAAACAGGATACGCCAACAAGTGGTGAAATGAAGAAAATTCAGGTCAAGATAAGGTTACCCCAAACAATTTTACCTTCTGTCTTCTCTCAAGTGTTTATTTTATTTTTCTTCTTTTGTATTTTGACAATTTCACTCTTTGTCTGCCCTTCGCTTCAATTGTGTATGTAGTTTGCCATTTGGTTTCCCGTTTTGTCGACCCTTATATGTCTCTTGCGCTGAGCCTACATACAACAATGTCTCTTCTATTTAAGATGCTCGTTTTCATGTATTTTCCTGAAATATGGAATACATGAATTTA
Organism: Birgus latro; assembly: GCA_018397915.1. Taxonomy (NCBI): domain Eukaryota; kingdom Metazoa; phylum Arthropoda; class Malacostraca; order Decapoda; family Coenobitidae; genus Birgus; species Birgus latro. Next base: position 15,142 of record JAGKTI010010466.1, read on the forward strand.
AATATAATATACTTTTATAAGGTAGGAGCTAATATAACCTTCCGTTTCATATCAATAACAATATTTTTCTCTCGTTTAGTATTAAGATTTGTTTTCTATTTATCCTTTTCTTGGCATACTGATTCATTGCATTTGTCTTTTCCATATGTAGTTACTAATTATCTCCGTCTTTTATTACATTTCTCTACTTGGATCATGTTTTCCTGGTTTGATTCTGTTGATTTTTCCTCGCGTTGTTTCGTTGTGTTTATGTTTTATACAAATTTTTATCTTTCTGTCCAGGTTGTTGGCAGAAGTTTTACCTCTAATTTTCTTTAAAATATTTATTGTATTTCTCTCGGTGCCTTATTTGACATTACTGCTATTTTATCATATATCTCGTTGTTTGGTATTTTTGACTAGATATCCTTTTTTTCCCTTTAGCTATGTATTTATTTTTCATGACAACTCTTATCCTTTTCAGATCATATTCATCTTTAAATTTCTCTTTTATATTCATTAAATGTCTGTTATCATTATCGGCCATGCGTCATTTTTTTCTTTATTCAAAATTAATGGCTATATCGAGCTCCAGCCTTTGTTCTCGCCCTTCCATGTTCTGTTGCATTAGAATATCATTTACATTTTTTTTGACGTTTCAATGCTGTAATCATTTTCTGCTCGTATGTTTTCTCATACCTCTGGCTGTTATACATCATCATCATCATCATCATCACACTTTTCCCACCTAAATATGGGATGAACTAGGATTCAGATACATGGAAAGAGAAAGTACGGACGTGGGAGAGCTATCAACATGTGCCAGGAACTCAATCACACCGAATCAAATCCTGTGTAATTCTGGCTCCACATAACGAGCCTAAACATCTGCAGATATTTTTCTTTTTTATACCATAATTTTAATCCTGAGGAGCTAATTTATTTTCATCCAGTAAATATTCCTATTCCTCATATTCTTCTGTACACACGCTCAAAAAAGTCTCTGCCCTCCAACGGCACTTATCATTCTGAAACATGGACGTAGCATTGTGAAATATGGGACATTCTGTGATTATGTGAAAGCAGTATCTTTGGTAATTATTTGAACTTGAAATTGCAAAAAAAAAATCACATACGAGGTGGTATTTGTTTTGAGGCACCAGATTTATAGATTTGTGTGTATCTGCAGAACTCGCTCATTTTCACAACCATCGTACCCTAAGGGGCAGAGACTTTTTTGATCGTGTGTGCCTAACTTCTGGGTGTTCTAACGTTTTGTATATCTCTCAATATGTGGTATGTTTCACCACAAATTTTTATTCCACGTTACACAGTGATGTACCTCTGCCATGAATTTTACCATGGACTTTATCAGCCTTTTACTTCTCCTGCCTTTGTCGACTTCCCTTCCCCCACACTCCTTCCAATCTCGGTCCCGCTGTGGCTTCACTCTCATTTTTTCTTCCCCTATATTTTTCTCCTCTCGTTTCCTTTTCTTCATCCTTTCTTCCTACTTTTTTCTATCTTCTCGGCTCTTTCTGTCCCCCATCTGCTATCTTGCTTTTCCATTCTCACTTCCTTTTTCCCTGTCCCATCATCCTCTTTCTCTCTCCTCTCCCTTCTTTTCCCCTCCTTCCCCTAATTCAATTTCCTCTTTCCTTACCCACTCTATACCCCCTCATTATTTTCCTTACTTTATCTCTTCCTTCCATCGTTTTCTCATTTTCACATCTTTCCCTTCTCGAATCCTTCACCTTTTTCTTGCATTCCTTACCTCCCTAAACCCTTCTCTTATTACGCGTTTTCCTCTGCTCACCTTTTTTCATTCTCCCCTCCTTTCCATCCCCATTCCCACACTTCTCAAATCTCTCCTCTTTTTCTCCCCCTATTCCTCATTCATTCTTTCTTCTCATCGCTCGTTCCATCATCTTCTATTCCAACCTCATTCACTTGTTCCTTCTCTCTTTTCTTCTCCTTCCTTCCTCCGCCTTCCATTGTTTCATTCCACATATCTACGTCCACACACACACCAACATGCCTCTCCTCCACCTTCAGTCTTGTCTCCCCTTCCATCTGTTTCTCTGGCCTTCTGTTTTAGCTTCTCCTGCCATTCCTTTGTTTACCGGCCTTGTTTTCCACCCTCATTTCCCCCTTTTCTTTCTCCATCTCTTATGCTGTCTTTTCCTTTACTCTGTCATTTCCCTCTGCCGTCCCTTCCAGCCCCATTTCTCCTCCTCCTTCCATCCTTTCCCCTCCTGCACCCCACCCTTCCTGCCTTCTTTCTCCTCTGTTTCACGTTACCTCCTCCTTACTGTCTTGCTTTCTTTTACCAGGTCTTCAATTACTAATTTATTTTTCCTGCTGTTACTTGTGGTCGATGCATTCCTGACGTACTGCTCTCTCTCTCTCTCTCTCTCTCTCTCTCTCTCTCTCTCTCTATATTTCTTCACGCAAACAACAATTAATAACTCGATGTATAGTGATACTTACTATACATGAAAGGGAGAGAGAGAGAGAGAGAGAAAGAGAGAGAGAGAGAGAGAGAGAGAGAGAGAGAGAGAGAGAGAGAGAAAGAGGATAAAAGGGATTTTTTTTGCCATGAAAGTGACCCCTGACAGAGGAAACGTGAGGCCAAAGGATGGTGGAGGCGCGTGAGAGAGAGAGAGAGAGAGAGAGAGAGAGAGAGAGAGAGAGGGAAGTTTTGTCATGAAAATGACCCCAGACAGAGGAAATGTGAGGTCAAGGGATGATGGAGGCACGTGAGAGAGAGAGAGAGAGAGAGAGAGAGAGAGAGAGAGGGAAGTTTTGTCATGAAAATGACCCCAGACAGAGGAAATGTGAGGTCAAGGGATGATGGAGGCACGTGAGAGAGAGAGAGAGAGAGAGAGAGAGAGAGAGAGAGAGAGAGAGAGAAATCCTCCCAACGAGCATAGTTTTGCAAGAAAAAAATGGAAATAGCCTTCAAAGTTGTCCCATCCAGAAGATATAAAAAGGGAAAGAATAAAAAAAAAAAACGTAAAATCGACACAGATTCCATTCACTGTACCTGGACAAGAGTGCAGATAGAACTGATCAATGTGGAAGTTATTACTGAATTACCTCTAAGATGCTGGTGTTTTGCTCTCTGCCTGTTTGTCTCGTATGAATCTCCTCCCAAACAGGTGGATGCATTTTAATGAAACTTAGCATGCCTATAAAGCTGACAAATGGCAGGTGGAAAATGATCGGGGAATCTGTCGTCTGTCACCTGTGTTTGTCTGACTGTGGTCTGTTACTTATATTTTGTCGTTTATCACTAGTGTGTTTTTTATTTTGTTTATTTCTCTCTCTGTCATTTTGCTATCTGCCGGGTTGTATAGAGTTTATCTTGCCTGGGAGGCTGGTTGTCTGCCAAAGGATTGGAGGTCAAGTTTAAAAGCTTCCTTGTACGAGCAAACGGGGGAAGATAAGTGTGTGGCATCCATGGGGGAATTTATCTCCGTAGCATAGTGGGAAAGACAGTCAGGAAGAGGAACAACGGAATGATGGAACAGAAATAACATTGTTCTAGGGAGTTCAAAGTGGCATCGATCAAATGAAGGTATTCCCAATTAAATATGATAGGCAATAGTAAAGTATTTAGAGAAGGGAAAGAAGTTGTTTGCTGACTTCATGGATCTGAAAAGAGCTTATTCTAAAGTAGGTAGACTCCTCTCCCCTCAAAAAAAAAACAAAAAAGGCAGTAAAGGGGAAATAATTAAATGCTGTCACCTCTTCCCTACGATGACGTGCATTACGTTTCATTTCTCTTAGCGGCAGAGAGTTTTATTCAGACTGGGAGAAACCCTATGAAATGGAGGGACTGAATACTATACAAGAGACCAAAGCTAAGTTAAGTAATTTCAACCCTCGGTCAACTGAAACCCGGCCACCTCAACCCTGGTCAACTCAGTTCCGGTCAACTCAGCTTCTTTCATCTCACCCATGTCGACTCAGCCCCGGTCAGTTCAACCTTCATTTAACTCAGCCTTCGGTCAACTCTGCCCCGTACAACTCAGCCCCGGTCAATTCAACCTCGGTTAACTCGACCCCGTCACCTGAACTCCAGTCACCTCACCTGGGGTCAGTTCAACCATTTCAAATCAACCCACGGTCAACTCAACCCATGGCCAAGTCAATCTCTCATACTGCCAAATATCGAATGTACTGTACAGTATGTTTGACCTATAATATTTTTTGTATTATCAGCACTCTCCCTGGACTGGTTCTTACTCGCTTCAGTCCAGCGACACGGCGAGTCCGAGTGCTTCGAGTACTTTTGCTGTGCTTTTTCACCTCTTACCTCTTCTCCCATCCTCAGTGTTCTCTTGTTTCTGTGCTTTTTTCACCTCTTAACTCACCACTTTTGCTCTTTGCAGATTAGGAGACTTGTAGCCATTACTGCACTCCACACCGTAGCCACAAACATGTATTTGTAGCTGGTGGAATGCTCTTGTTTCTGTTCTTTTTTTCATCTCTTATTTGTGCACTTATACTATTCCTACTTCTTACCAATCATTTTAGAAGATATATATATTTTTTCTAGTGTAGGTGGGAGTGATTGGAGAGAGGGTATCTTGATGTGGAAGGACAGATGTCAGGGAGGTGCTTTACTGTAACAGTGGCAGACTCCTCAAGAGTTAACCTCGGCTGGCTGATTCTTTGCAAGGAGGTTGACCTACCCTGACTCATTTTTTAAAGCCAGTGCAAACTGTACCTTATCCAAGATTTGCGGCGTAGTGGTGCAAACCGTCATTGTGTCTCATATGAGGCGTTCAACTCGGCAAATTAGTCGTTAGCTTATGTAGATAGAATTAAGAAACTCCATGTCAATGGCTGTAGACACTGTTTGCTTTCTTACCCATCAGATTAACAAAACAATAGACCAACATGGTGAAATACACACAATAGCACTTGATATTTCAAAAGCATATGACAGAGTATGGCACCAGGTCATACTGTTTAAAATGTCACACTTAGGCCTTCCATCATTGGTTCCTCTAATTTCTTCTTACCTTCATAATAGAAAAATACAGGTCATGGTAGATGGTATTTATTCCCAGTCTCATTCCATAAACGCCGGCGTACCTCAGGGATCAGTTTTGGCCCCAACCCTCTTTCTTATTCACATAAATGACCTCCTATCTGTCACACAACCCAATGCACTCTTATGTTGATGTGTCAACACTTCATAGTTGTTTGACATTTAGTACTTCCTCTACACAGTCTGATATTATAAATTCCAAAATAAACACAGCAGTTTCTTTGAACCAGGACCTTTCTAAAATTAATCAAAGGGGACAAACAAATCTGGTCTCATTTAATGCTCAGAAAACTAAATACATTAATTTCTCCAACTCTAAGAACCCATCAGACTCCCACATAATTTTAAATGATGTCAATATTCCCATATCCACTACAGTTCCTAGGTGTCACACTAGACATCAACTTAAGCTGGATAGCTTATGTTAAATCCCTTCCTGAAAATGCTTCTAAAAAATTGGGGCTTCTGTACAGAGTTCGTGAATTCTTCAATCTCGAACAGTTGGCCACAATATACAAAAGTCATGTGCGTTCTCAGATGGAATACTGTTCGCCACTGTGGAGTGGATGTGGAGCGGTTGCACTGAGGCAGTTGGACAAAATTCAAAACAATGCCATTAGATTAATCAATAATCCTGCCATTATGCAGGACTTTCCTCCATTATCAGTACGTAGAGATGCTGCATCCTTAGCATTATTTTACCGAAATTTTTACCCTAAGTACTCTGACGAACTTGCTTCACTTGTGTCTTCCCTTCATATTTTCTTCCGAAATACTCTGGCAGCTGGGAGCGCTCATGAACTCCCACTTTCTCCTCCCCAGTGCCGAACCACTTGAACCTCCGGTTATCAAAATGCATTTATCCCCAGAACTACTACTCTCTGGAATTCACTTCCTGGAAGTTGCTCCCCACAAACATTCAGTCCACCTTTATTTAAATCCGGTTGTTATAAATATGTTATGAATGGGGGATGCCTTTAGGCACATAGACTTTTTTTTTTTATTTCCTTTGTTTTTCCTTTCTCCAATCATTGGTTTAGTCCTGCCTCTGCTGTAGTGAGAGAGAGGGACACTTTCCCCACCCCCCTGGGGTGTCCAGTCACCCCATCAAACTAACCATTTAGATCATATTGTGATATATACTGTTTTTTTTCTATCTTATTTTTGAATGCTGTTTATCATTATACTGATTTTAAAAATCACAAAATGTATTTTCCTGTGCGTGTTTACCTGACAAATGAGAAATGAGTCCATATGTTATTTCTTTACTGATATTATAATTTATTGTATTTTATTATCATACATTAATAAACACCACCTACAAGGCATTCAGTCTTTTCATTAGTGGTTGCAGAGATATGCTGAAGCGGCAGTATGAATATATTTTACATGTTAGTAACACTACATGTATTTATGTATTGGGGTGTTATAATTCCCCAACGGGCTAACCACGTTTGAATACCCCACAGTACTAACGAAGAGTTAAAAATTATAACAAACAAAAGTAAAAAAAAAAGTTTTGTGATTCCTTGCCTGACCCTACGCCACCCCCCTCCCCCTCGGACAAAAATTAAGAAATTCCAGTTTAGCCAAAGCTTCACCATAGTATAAAGTTATAATCACCTTAAATTGAAAAAAAGAGTGTGCTCTAGATATATTATATACCAAACTAGTAGATCAACTTCTTATTTTCAAACTCCTGTATTGAGTGTGGACACTTATGTCGATGGAACAATCAGGTGAACTAAAGAAGGATGTATACAAGAATGGGCCAGATGTGACTTATAATTACTCGTATGTCTCCACCCACCTATGGTGAAGGTGACTTTAAGGCCGAAATTCAAGTATCGATTTTGAACCCAGTCCCTGGTTTAAACTGCGTTTATTCGATAATATGAAGTTTTGTGGAAGAGTTCAGAGTGAAGCAGGGATAAAGAGATTCTCTTCTGAAAACACTACGTCAAAGATCAAGGTCAGAGGAAAAGGTAAATGGTCAGGAACACTGGGGAGAACACTCAGTTTTTATTTGATCTGAACGACTATTGGAACGGTTAAGGGTAAGGTGAGAATGAAGCAGGCTAATTTGATTTTGAGAGTAATTAGTGGTTAGTCAAGATGGCAGGGAAAAGTCAAATATTCGGCCATGCTGACAGTTTGTGGGCTCAGTTGTCGCACTATTACCTATATCACTTTTCCTCTTGTCATTACTTCATATTTCAACTTTGTTAATGCATAATTTTCATTTTCCTCCATATCAATGCATAATCTTCTTATTTAATCCTTGTCACTGCGGTATTTATCAGTACATATACTTACCTTTACCATCACAGTTTTTTTTTCTTTGTCACTGCATAGCCATTTATACACTGCCACTGCTTTACATACATATACCAATGCACAACTCTTCTTGTCCGCTCATGCTGCCCTTATTGTTAGAAGCATTTTCTTGCTTGTTTCCTTTCTTTTGGTCTTTCTTGTTTAATTGTGGCATGCACTTCTATCCTTCAGAATCAACCAGTTCCGACCAAACTTGAACCCAGTGACCAGGCTAGGACTTGGCTGTGTCTGTAAAGTTCTGAATGCTAGGTAACTACTGGTTTTTTTCTTTTTTTTTTTTTAAATAACAGAACAGAGGAAGGAAAAACAAAAAAATAAAAAAAATAAATAATCCATACATCAGATTACTGGTGTCCTCCATTCATAAAATATCTGTAACAGTTGGACTTGAACAGCTGTAGGTTGAAATTTGGAGGGAAACGACTCTGGGGAAATTGCCTAGCACCTGCCGAAAATCCGCTTCTTTCGTACTTTTTACGTTTTTAGCTGCAGAAGCAACACTAAATGGTGTAGAATGCTCTGCCTTCTTTAGGTGTAATCTTGAGGTCATTGTCCTTGGAAGTGTGCCATCTATTTTCCTCTCCCTCTCTTCTAGTTTTCGGGTGGCAACGCTGCAAAGATTGGCCACAGTATCCCTAGCAACCAGTTCCAGTTTTCAAAAATGCCCCTCTAGTTCCCAAGCGGTGTAATGGAATTGAATGAAATTTTGTTTGTTTATTGATACTGACTAGTACTACAACTTTCTATTGTACACCTACGTGCTACTTTGGCCAAGTCAGGGGTCAAAGGTCATCAAATGCAAAAACGATGAAAATAAAATCACGACTATGCTCGTGCTAAATGCTAAGGCTCCAAAGAATATTAAGCCAGGACCATGATTCTTGGGTGGAATGTCGCACTGGAGTACCGCCATACAAAGATGATATTTAATGTCTAAACTTACTTCCAGTCCCTGGCAGTGCAATTTAGAACTTGGACCTCTGGTGGGCCATTCCACGAATTTCAAGTTCCCTAGCTCCACAGTGTGTGGATGGAATTGAATGAAACTTTGTACGCTTATAGAAGTTAATGAGTACTACAAGTGTGCTTTGTACATCCGTAACCTATATCTGCCAGGTCACAGACCACAGGTCATCAAGTGCAGAAAATATGAAAGTGCAAAAACTACAACATTGCTCAACCGAAATGCAAAAGCTCCGAAGATTATTATGCCAGGGCAATGATTCATGATGAAATGCTGCACTGGAGTACCTCCATTGAGAAATGATTTCAGTGTCGAGTCTCACTTACGAACACTGGCCATTCCGCGAATTTCAAGTTCTCTAGCTCCACCATGGGTTGATGGAATCGAATGGAACTTTGCATGCTTATAGATGTTAATGAGTACTACAAGTGTGCTCCGTACATCCACGACCTACATCCGCCAGGTTAGGGTTTAGAGGTCATCGAGTGCAAAAAATATGAAAATTGCTAATATTGGATCTATGGTCACATACAATGCTAAGGCTCCAAAGGTTACTGACCTAGGACCATGAGTCTTGGATGGAATATTGTCCAGGAGTACCTTGTTAGGACTGAGTTTTGATCCGGAAACCTACTTCCAGTCGCTGGCAGCACTATCTACAAGCAGGGTTGAGAATGGTTATGAAATGATTCTTCATACTGAAACTCACTCCAGTCACTGACAAAACTTGGTATGCTTAGAACCGGCCATCGTCGCCTACCAGCTTGTTATTTTATCTTTCTCACTGCATTTTTTACCCTCCACCTGACAGTCAGAGGAGGCTGTTGTTGTCACTGGGTTCAGTAGGTGTCCATCTATAGAGATGGGCAGCAGGGTGGCTGACCGGGCATAGAGATTTTGCTTCTAAGCCAGAACTCAAAGTAATCACTATATAGTCATGATGTTTCACAGAGTTATGTGTTTTATAGTGAACTGGTGCCTTTTGGTAGGAAGAATGCTGTGTCTTAAAGTATTTTTTTTTTTTTAATAATGAAAAAAAATCCAGTAATTTCAATGTGACTTGCACAAGGAATCTGAAATGCTCAGGTTATGTATCCTCCAGGTGTTTTCGTTACACCCACCTTTAAANTAAGCCAGAACTCAAAGTAATCACTATATAGTCATGATGTTTCACAGAGTTATGTGTTTTATAGTGAACTGGTGCCTTTTGGTAGGAAGAATGCTGTGTCTTAAAGTATTTTTTTTTTTAAATAATGAAAAAAAAATCCAGTAATTTCAATGTGACTTGCACAAGGAATCTAAAATGCTCAGGTTATGTATCCTCCATGTGTTTTCGTTAAACCCACCTTTAAAAGAAAAGATTGAGGAAGGGGGGATGAGGGTCTTGGTAAGGTGTGCAAGGAGGTGTGGGTATGTTTTTTTTCTTACTCCTGTCAATGAATAGCCTACCGTTTTGCCAGTGTCACTGCATAATAATTTTTCCAATGTCGATGTTTAGTCTCTTTTGTCCTTCTCTCTACCTAGCCATTTTGGTCCCTGCCAATGCAGAATTTTTTCTGCTTGTCACTACATATCCTTTTTTCCCTTTCCCTGTATAGCTTTTTTTTTTTGTCAATTAGTGATTTTTTTAACTCGTCACTGCAAAATCTTTATATCTATACCACTATCTACCTATCAATCTGTCTATCTATAGACAGATAGATAGATAGGTTGGTAGACAGAGACAGATAGATGTACCAGTATAATTGCAACTACAAAACCCTTATTTAATATGCATTGTGGTGTAGAATTCCCGGAAAAGGTGAGTATTGTGAGTGCCTCATGTGACGTACAGTCTTCTAATAACACAAGGGATAATACACTCAGTTCAGGTAACCATATAGTATAATAATTAATGGGTTTATCATTTGAGGCTTGGCAAGAGAGTGGCCCAGTGAAACGGAGCGTTGTCTCATTATTTGTTCTCTCAACCTTCACAGTTGGAGAATTTACGCTGATTATGCGTCGAATTATAAGTCTGTATATTTCGTAACATGTTTTTTTCCGATCTCTTCTTTACATTACACTTTAACTTCCTATTTTTTCTTACTTAAGCAACTAATAATGACATTAAAACTATTTAAAAACCGCCACCCCCATCCCCTCCTTTCAAACATCAGAGCTCCACTTGCCTGAAGTTATATATATTATTTTAAAGCAATTTTTGGAGTTGTATTTATTTTTTTCCCTTGGCAATTATTAACCCTCACGCTAAGGAATACTGTGACTAATGTCGCTAAATATATTTACATTTATTTATGAATTTACGACAAAATAATTTGCAGATTTTTAGATATTTTTGCCATGCGACTACTGATTCCCTCCCTCCCCTCCAATTAAAAAAAAAAAAAAATGGCGACAACACTGTTTTAAATTCATATCTTTACATAAATTCGAAAATAATATTATTTTCCACACTTAATTCGTAATTATAACAACAGATTTGGGAAAATGCTGTTTTAGTGTTCGATACAGTACTGCTGCAAAATGTAAGTTAATATACAATTCTCTTTGGTGTTCATGTTACAAAGATCAAAATTACATTTCTCATTTTCAGATAAATTAGTAGGATTTTAGTCTTATTTAACTTAAAATTAATCCAAGTATACTTGAAAGTACAGTATAGGTAATTGTTCCTTTGCTGTATTTACTTTTCTGTTAAAAGAAACTCTGGGAGGAATGAAAGGTTGCAGGAGGATGGAAAAATGGCAGAAAATTAGAGAGAAATAGAGGAGCAATTGGGTAATATGATTTGGAGCAGATGGGAGGGTGGAAGGTGTGTGCAAGATTTTCACAGAAGATATCTGTGCAACCTATGAGGTGGTGTTTGCGGTGAAGAGAAGATGAAAGAAGGTGCAAGGAATAGCATGGTGAAATAAAGAGGTGAGGCAAGCTGTGGCAAAAACGAAGAAAGCATATAATGAGTGGATGGGAAGCAGAGGCATAGAGGAAAGAGACGGAAGAGAGAGAGTTATAAGAAGAGAGAAGGAGAGAGGTGGAAATATTAGCAAGAGAGAGAAAGTTGAGAGTGGATGAGGAATTTGGAAGGAATTTGAGTGTAAAGTGGAGGAAACATAAGAAAATGTTCTGGAAGGAGGTAAAGAAACTTAGACAGGGTGATAATGAAGTCAGTAGGGGTGGTAAAAAAATGGTAGACTGATAGTGAAGAAGGGAGAAAAAGTGAGCAGATGGAGAGAACACTTTAAGGAACTGTTAAAGACAGAGAATGAAAGTAATATGAGTATAAGTGGCTGGAGAAAGGCTGGGAGAAGACGGGTGGTAAGAGAGGAAGAGATCAGTAGGATGGAAGTAATGGAAGCAATGAGGATAGTAAAAATAAGGAAATCCAAAGGAATGAATGGAGTGTGTGGTGAAATGCTGTGGCATGGGGGAGAGATAATAGTGAGATGGATATGTCAGATGTGCAGATTGGCCTGGGAGGAAGGCAGAGTCCAGGAGGATTGGAAGTCATGTATTATTATTGCCCTGCACATAGGAAAAGGGGAAAATGAAGTGTGTGGTAATTATAGGGGCATTTGTCTTCTGAGTGTAAGAGGCAAAGTGTATGACAGAGTTGGGGAAATAACAGAGAAATTAGCTGGCGACGAACAGAGAGGTTTTTATGCAGGGAAGAGGTTGTGTAGATCAGATATTCATCCTTAGATCTTTAGTGAAGAAGTTTCTAAGGAAGGGAAATAAGTTATATGCGGCCTTAATGGACTTGGAGGAAGCATATAACTGAGTGGAAAGGCAAGGAATATGGAAAGGTGAAGTTATTGAATTCTGTGAAAAGTATGTTTGTGGGTGCTAAGTCTGCAGTGCGTGTGGATAGTGAACAGGGGTGAATTTTTCTTTCTGAATGTTGGATTGAAACAGGGATGTGTCATGTCTCCATGTTTGTTCAATCTGTATAGGGATGGGGTTATAAAAGAGATACAAGGTACCGGTAGAGCAGTGGATGTTGGAGCGGACCTAATGAAAGAGGGCAGCTTTTGGAAGCGATACTCTAATGATAAGTGAATACGAAAGGGACTGCAAGGCTTGGTGAACAAGTGTGAGGGAGTGTGTAAGAAGCGGAATCTAAAGGTGAGTGTAGGGAGGAGTAATGTTATGGTCTTCGAGAGAAATGAAGTTAGTGAAAGTATAATGAGATTGGAGTGTGAGGAAATGGAAATTATAAGTGCATTTAAGTACTTGGGTAGAGTGATGAATAAGGATGGAAGTTCGGAGCATGAAGTGCGTGAATGGGTACATAAACGAAGAAAGGTGGCTGGCTCTTTGAAAGCAGTGATAAGAAATAGGGAAAAGAGCATGGAAGTGGAAAAGTCGCTGTATGATAATGTGATACTAACTCAAACTTATGGAAGTGAAACTTGGACCTTGTTGGAAGGACACAAGAGTGAGAACAGTGGAAATGAGTTATTTGGGAGGAACATGCGGAGTTACATGGAGAGACAGACCGATAAGTGTGGAAGCGAAGGAGCGTTGTGGTGTGGAAATGGATGTGATAGAAAACATTCAGAGATATCAACTGAAGTAGTGGTCTGGCCATGTGGAGAGGATGGAGAGCGAGAGACTAACGAGGAAAGTGTATATGACTAAGATGGAGGGGGCAGAGAGGGAGGGGGAGGCTAGGATGAGATGGAGGGATGGAGTGGAGAGGTATATGGGAGAGGGGGATGTGAACTGGGGGGAGGGAAGTGAGATGGCTGGGGACAGGGCGACATGGAGGCGATTTGTTTGTGGCCACTTCTTACGGGATTGAGGCGTCTGGTAATAAATAGATATATACTGTAAATAGTATTTTCATAGGTGTGCAAATGTATTGATTCATTCTCATGGAATCTCTCCTGCTGCGGTTTTAGCAACTTAACTCGTCTTTACCATATACAGCCTTCTCTTTTCTGATGACATATTTTCATCCTGGAGTTCTTGTACCTTTA
>JAGKTI010010467.1:0-28463 GCA_018397915.1 Birgus latro
TTTTTTTTTTTTTACATAAAAAGGCGTGAGAAGTTTTCTGAATTATCATTCCCTTGTGTCATTTGCATATACCACGATTTCTTTTCATAAATATGTTTACCTTTTTTTAACCATAAGCCGTTGCCTTCAGCTCCTCCAGAACTTCTCCCACGTCTGTCACTTGCGGATTTCGCTCATTTTTCTTGTTCATTCTAGTGACTGTTCCGTTCCATAGGGTTTTCCGCCTTTCCTTTCAAGTCTTTTTCCGTTTCATTGTTTTTCGTCTTTCCTTTCCTGTTCAACCCTGTAAATCAACATCCTGGCGCCATTTATCCGAGAAGGCAGGAGAATTTCAGACGGCATCGACCCCTGACGAGCGAGTAGCAACGACGACGACAGGGGACGTTGAAAATGGACTCCTCCGTGACGGGACCTTCCACATTGCAGCCAAAAATGGGCCGGCACCGACCCAGCCTGTCCCGCCTCTGACATCTGCCCACGCATTCCACGTCACTCTGCAATATGTCCAAATCGCGAATGTAACGCATGCATTCAAGGTGGTATAGGAGAGTCACCAGACTGAAGTTCATGGTCGCATTTCTAAGTGACTGGATAATTCGTAACACCGCTTACGCAGCGATTTATTGTGTACATAATACATCAGTAGCTTCTTGTATGTATTCATATACGTACTGTATAGATATTCATATACGTAAAACAGAGGAGAATAATGTTTAAATACAATACAAATAGTTAAGGAATAGGTATGTAAATTATATACCCTGTCAAATAAAATACAAACAAAACAGCTGTAACTGCATCTCTAAGAACCACAATTTTCCCCTCTGGACTTACCTCCTGCGCCTGCACCATTTGCCCCACAAACACCACTAACACCAACACTGCTGCCAACACCATCAGCCGGCGCGTCATGATGCAACTGCGGGAAGGTAAGAGGGGAAGCCGTGTGATAACACCCTCTCTCTCTCTCTCTCTCTCTCTCTGGTAGTAAACAAGAACCATGACATATTTACAAATTAACTCAAGATCAACTTCATCTTGCAACTCATTTTTTTTCTTTCTTTCTTTAGGGGACACTATGATTAAGCAAAGTCGGTTATTGCATCCCATAAAAGTAGGCTATGTAACCAGTATTCAAACTGCAGAAGTAAGGTCCGTCAAATGAAAACAAACCAACTTTTAATGTCCTTAAACGTTATGAAGAGATTAAACTAAAAATAAGTGCTTATGTAAAGAAATTTGGGCTTAAGAAAGTGTAACTACGTAACATACCGGAAATGGGGAAGCTTTCGTTTTTTCCTCTTTTTAAAGATGAACGTACACTGTCATCTGACCGACTGATTATTATATGAGAATAGCCATGGTCCTATCCTTTCTCACCTGTCATTTCGCAGTACTTCAAACTTTAGTTGGGATCACGATTTTCGATGTATGGAGTGGATGAACTGATGCATCCGCAGTGTCTTTGTCTATATCAGTCCAAATTTGACGATTACGAAGGTCCTAGATAGATGCGGGACCAAACGAGGCTGCAATAAATTGGAGCTTCTTGCATGGGAAAATTCTCAGGGTGTCAATGACTAACCGGGCAGATTCTAGTTATGCTCCTGCATCTCTATGTGCCCGTACTATTTTTTACTAACGCCAGACTATCAATCTATCTATTGCCAGACGCCTTATTCCTGTAAGGGGTGGCCACAAACAAATTGCCTCCATGTCGCACTGTCCGCTGCCATTTCACTGCTGTGCTCCCAGCTCACACCCCCCTCTCTCATATACCTCTCCACTCCATCCCTCCATCTCATCCTTGGCCTCCCCCTTCCTCTCCCCCCCTCCACCTCCCTCACATACACTCTCCTCGTCAGTCTCTCACTGCTAGAGAATAAATAGTAATGTACACAAAATTGCATTCCACGTAATCAATAACTAAAAGTGCAAAGAATCAAAGTATACAATGCACATCACAGTAGTTCACTGTACACATTTTCTTACACTTCAATATGTTTATTGTGATAACAATGATTGATTACATAGCTAGCCTACTGTATATTGTAAGACTGCAGTGGACAAGAACTATGAGTTGGGCAAAGAAGTATCATAGCCTCATGATAGCTTTTTGTTGGATAAATACGTCCAACAGGTTAATTTATGAACTGCAATGATGGATTAGAGCTATCTTACACTGGGAAAGATTGTACACTCACGGAATACCGAGCGAGTGCTGTTGGTCTGGCAGTTCGCCGGGGTGGGAGTGAGAGATGATAACATGCGTCGCCACAGATCCCTCCCTCCCTCCCTCTCCCTTCCCTTGCCCCTCCTTTTCCCTCTCTCCTCTACTCCCTCCCTCCTTTCTTCTCCCTCTCTTTCCTCCCCTCCCTGCTCCCCTAACTCCCCGTCTGCCCTTCCCTCCCCGATCTCCTTACTCCTTGTCTCTCCTGTTACCCTTCCGCATACCTTTTTTGCATTCCATCTCACGTTCCCCCTGTCTCCCCCCCCCTCTTTATCAGTATTCATCCCTTCCATCCTTCATTTTCTAACTTGCTCTCTTCCCACATCTTCCTTTTCTTCATGCTTTAATTCTCCCTCTCTTGTGCCTCTACTCTTTTGTCTCCCCCTCATATTCCTCTTTCTTGTCCAGCTTATCTCACTCACTAGTTCTTAGATATTCTCACCTCCCTTCTTGCTTTCCCTTCTTTCTCAGACTTCAGAAATTATATAAAGTAGAAAAGAATAAATAGCAAGAGAAAAGAAGCAAAGAGTGAGGGATGCTGACGAAGAACATGAGGAGTGAGAACAAAGCGTGTAGTGTTATTGCCCGGCCGTGACGTCACCTAGCGTCAACAAATTCTAACATGGCCTCACAGCCACATTGAACTGTTCTCACAAACGCGAACGATCGCCGATGCAGTAAAATTCATATTAACTAAAGAATAACTGAAAGTTAATTGTAGCAGCATGAATGTCATGGGTCATAAAGGAGCATATCCCACACATATGACTCACTCCACTACCATTAGGATGTCCCCAAGTTATCGCTAGTGATATTCTATGAAACTGGCTACCAGATAGCTGGGAGATTTCCTTGTAAAATACCCTGTGGGTAAAGCATGTCTTCAAGTAAGCTACATAATGCTGAGCATATCATGTAGTGTCTGGGTAATCCAACAGGCAGTGAGGCCGTCTTCTAGTCGAGAGGTTTGATAATGGAATCTGCTGAGGAAGTGTACAAAGTTTGCCTAAATAATAATGGCTTCAGGGTATATCATCATCCTGACCATTTTCCTGGGTATAAGCAAGTAATATTTAAAAAAGCATTAAGAGAGTCAAACATCCGTGCTCTACAATCGGTCTAAGGTCCACACCTTTTGTTATGTTATGCCACTTGCTCAGAGCTCAACTTCTTGCTTCCTGAGTACGGCATGATTTTGGGTTCTTTCTAAGACCGGGTCCAGAGCATGCAACCAGAGGAACAGGGCTCAAAAGCACAGGCTAACCAATCTTACACGTCTGTTACCATAAAGACATACAGAAGCTGGGCACTATACAGTGTGATAGATTACACACACTATAGGAGATACAGGGACTGGAGTTGTGACTAATGATGACAGGGTAACTGCAGGTGTCGCTCTGGTGTGGGGCGGGTCCCGTCAGGTGTGCACTCTCTGATGGGGCTTGGGACCACTGCCGTATGCTGGATCATCAGGTGAGGGCTGTGGGGCGGCGTAGAGGGAGGCCGTTCACTGGAGGGGCCTCTGTAGGTGTGTCGGCCCTCGGGACTGGAGCCGAACAGGGCAAGTAGGCACGCTGAGTTGCACCTACCCTTGGTGGAGGACGGCTCGCTGGCTGGTCTGGGGAGGTCTCAGCTGGGAGTCCTGGGGGTGAGGGGGTGACCCTTGGTGACTGGGGGCTGCAGCCTCGTCTTTGCCGAGAGGCCGACAGGGGCTGCCTGTGGCTTCCTCTCTAGGTGTCCGGTAGCAACTGGTGACATAGGAGCACTGGTCGTAGTGATCATACCCCCAGACTCACTATAGGACTGCTCCGGACCCTCTCCAGCAGCGACTTTGCTAGGGAGCTGGCTCTGCCCCTTGGGGTGCGGGGAGAGCAGGAGGGGCATCCCACTCGGCCTCTGGAGGAGTGAGGTGAGCAAGGGGCTTTGCCCTCGGTGGGTGCCGCAGGGGTAGCAGACAAGGGGAGCATGGTGGGCATCCTCTCCCCGGCAAGCACAATGGGCATCACCGTGGTCCTGCTCCCAGTAGGGGCTGTAGGTGAGGGAAGGACGGTGGGGATTCCCTCCCCTACAAGTACGGTGGGCATCATCGCGGTCCTGCTTGGGACTGTAGGTGAAAGGAGCACGGTGGGCATCCTTTCCCCGACGAGCACAGTGGGCATCCTTTCCCCGACGAGCACAGTGGGCATCATCGCGGTCCTATGGGGGCAGAAGGTGAAAGAAGCACGGTGGGCATCCTTTCCCCGATGAGCACAGTGGGTGTCATCGCAGTCCTACAGGAGGCGGAAGGCGAAAGGACCATGGTGGGTGTCCTTTCCCTGATGAGCACAGTGGGCATCGTCACAGCCCTACTTGGGACTGTTGGTACACAAATCCCACCCCGATCCTGGCGAGCGCTAGTCTGGGTAGAGGGTAATGCAGCAGGATGGCGTACCTCCTGTGGATTCCGCTGAGGGGAAGAGGGGCACGTGGTGACTGGGGACATATGCCCGTCTTGCTCGGACTGTTGCCACGCCTCCCTGTGGTCTCCCCTTGGTATTTCACCTTTGACCTTGACCCTTGGCCAATTCTCAGAACTGTAGTACTTCAATTTTTGCCTGGCCCTCAACCTGGCCATCAAGTTAGGTCTAAACTGGATCTCAGTTGCTTGAGTTGAGCTTTGGACCCTCTGTTCTCTGAATCGAATATATTCATCCTTGGCTAACCTTCAACTACTCCACCAAGTTTGGACCAATTGAATAAAAGTTTAAGTGAAACAGTTGAACCTTTGACTGTGCCTGTGACCTTGACCTTTGACTGATTGTTCACAAAATCATGTCACTTCGTCTTTGCCAGATCCTCAGACCTTCCATTAAGTTTGGTCTAAATTGGACCCACACTGCTTGCATTGATCTTACCCTTTGACCTTGATGTTAGACCGTCAGTAAATGTTCTCAAAATTAAAATGCTTCAACCTTGGCTGATCCTTAACCCTTCCACCAAGTTAAGTTCAAATTGGATCAAAGTTGAGTTTTACTCTTCACACACACACACACACACACGTGAAGTGATACACCATCATATGCTCTGAATAGGGTGGAATCAAGGTGGCAGGCTAATGCAGCAGGTGCACCAAGATGTGTTAGCACTGTCTCTCTTGATGTGATGCAGGCCTCTGAGATGAGTTGGTGCACTAGGTTTGCTGGTTTCTGAGGTGAAACTGAATGTACAACAGAATTACTGCCCTCTAAAATCTAACAATTCTCAGGTCATTCCATGTGCTGCCAGTTTTGGCTGAGAAAATGAGACTTGAGCCAGAGGTTGCTATCTCCATACTGGATGGCAGGTCAAACGGTAAGCTGCACTCATTACTGTTCCCATACGTTCTAACTGCACTTGAGTCTTTCTCGCCATAGGTGGGGTTGTCACTTATAGATTTAGGAAGTGATCATCAGGCTGTCATCCCTTGAGTCAGAAGAGTCCAAACAAGGGTTTCTGTGGATACCTTATCCTTATCTCATCCAAGTTTCTAATGGAACTCCATGAAAATGGTTTCTGCTTGAGGAGCAATGGTAGGTCTAGTAGTTTCTGGCTTTGTCCTGGTTCTTGCCTCATCCCTAGGATTACTTTGTTAGGGTCTTCCTTGTGTGCTGTCATCTATCTATCTATCTGTTGCCAGACGCCTTAATCCCGCACGGGGTGGCCACAAACAAGTCGCCTCCATGTCACTCTGTCCCCTGCCATTTCACTACCACGCTCCCAACTCACACCCCCTCTCTCATATACCTCTCCACTCCATCCCTCCATCTCATCCTCGGCCTCCCCCTCCCTCTCGCCCCCTCCACCTCACTCACATACACTCTCCTCGTCAGTCTTTCACTCTCCATCCTCTCCACATGCCCAAACCACGTTAATGTGTTTCTCCTAACGCATCACGTCCTCAACCACACCACAACGCTCCTTCACTTCCTCATTTGTTAGTCTGTCTCTCCATGTGACTCCACATGCTCCTCTCAAATAACTCATTTCCACTGCTTTCACTCTTGACTTCTGTCCTTCCAACAGGGTCCGAGCTTCACTTCCATATGTCATAGTTGGTATCACAATACTGTACTGTCATGTAACAACTTTTTCACTTCCATGCTCACCTCCCTGTTTCTTATCACGGCTTTCAACAAACCAGCAACCTTCCTTCCCCGCTGCACCCTTTCGAGCACTTCACCCTCCAGACTTCCATCCTTACTCATCACACTGCCCAAGTACTTAAATTCACTCACATTCTCCATATCCTTCCCATCCAATCTCACTGTACATTCACTGTCATACTTATTACTATTGCCACTGGCAGGTAATTATGAGTTACAGTTCATTGGACATCATCCAAACCTGCAAGCTAGTCCAACACACCAATAATTACCATCCATTTGGCACTAGACTCTCAGAACATGAGTATCAGTATTCCAGGTTCCACCATTCCTAGGTATTGTACTAAGCTGAAAACTGGTTACCAAGCCTGACCAAGAGGTGTCTCGCCCACAGGACATGAGGAGATACATCTCGACAATGAAACGCTTTTAGCACGTTACAATGCATTACAGAAGTGAGATTCTGAGCGGACCTAAACACTTTCCTGAAGTGTTGCTGTTGTACTGCACATCACTATGCAAAGTAAGGGATGTTCCTCAGGGAGCTCCCAGTGTCCAGCAACTACTGACTCAGTGTAGGGCCAACCCTCTGCTTCCACTGTACAGGGGCAGTGCCACCTAAACTGAACCAGTCTATACAGTATACAGTGACTACTTCATCACTCCATGATTATTCTAGTCCAGGGCTATTCAGTTGGCAGTTCACAGACCAAATCCAGCCCTTGAGTCATTTTTCATTGGCCTTTGACAGACTAAGAAGAATGCAAATAAATCAAAATAAAATAGAAAATTTAGCATTTTTCTTTTTATGTGCTTAGCAGAAAGTATAAAAGCAAATCACATATGAATTTTTTGTTTCATTCTATGTATAAGTGTCTAGATAGAGGAAAAAATAGAGCTATAATAAATTTATGGCTCTTCTATCAATCTAAGTTTCAAAACCGGACCTACTCCTAAGTATTGTACTGTAATTGAATAGTTCTGCCCTAGTCTTTCTCAGTGAGCTGCCACCAAGAGATTTCTGTAGACTGAGGGGTCCTGGTTGGTCCAACAAACTACTTTGTGGCTAAAATGATCATCAGTAGCCTACCATTCCCAAGTTGCTGGGAACCGTCACAAGTTTTAAATACTGTATCCTTAACTCTTGAATATGACGACGTCTTTTCACTTAAACTGTAATCCCACAGAACTTGTGAATGATAAAAATGCTGTAAGGCAATAGTATATTTATTGTCCAACATAATACAGCCAATAACATAAAATAAGCAAGAGGCATTGCAAGCTCAAAGAATTTTTTTTTTTCAGTTAAGTTCCAAAATTTGAAAAATCAATTTTCTTACTGAAAAACAAAAGTATAGAGTAGTAAAATTAGAATATTCCTATCCTCGGAAACACACATTCAGGAATGTATTTCCCAGTCAACAATCCATTAAAATTTTCTATTACTTACCCTCAGAGCAATTTATAAGTACACAGTATTGGAAGAAAGTGTGGATTTCTTGTTGTTTTCTAAACAGCCTATTATCTTGCCTATCCTGAAAGTAAACTGCATCATTAAATCAGACAGCTGGATAAAGGTGAGCTAAATATGTGGAAGAAAATTATCTGGAATTTATGCCACTGGCGCTCATGTGAGAAAATATATATCACAAAACTACTGCACTATGGATAAATAGTGTAAAAATTACGATATACAGTACTTTTGTAAAATCTCCACATACCCTGATTTGGAAATCATCCAATCTCATTCTGCCAAAATACATCATTGCTGCTCAGAAAAACACAGTTCAGCATCTCCATAACCACTTATGAAGTAAAGTCTTCAATACAGTACATTATCATTATCATCATTATCCCACCTCTTTTTTTCCACCACCCACCCAAAGTAAAGTATTTCTGACCAGTAGGAGTGAAATTACATTACCGACACATCAATCTCTACAAGACTACCAGAGTGGCTGATCCTAATTGCCTGACAGTATAAATAAAGACATTTCATTACACAAACTCCACAGACAACCTTATACAGCCCATTCCAAATAGGAATTACACTTGCCCACAACCCACACTCTTCCACACCTGTCCATACTCCCTCACTTTAACATCATTTGCAAATGTAATTCTAATACATAGTGAACTAAGGTTGCAGGTGTGGATTTTAAAAGAAGGAATATCAGCAGAGCTGTAGCAGGGTGTCAGTCATGGCCAAGGGTAAGTCAAATCGGAAATGCTCTGCATACTAAAACATGAGGCAAGATGAATTCACAGAGATTTCCTTGTACTTATACTCTTTGTGGACCAACCCAATCTGATAGTTATGTAGGCATCAATAACAGCTCAAGATATGGATAAACAGTT
The DNA here is from genome assembly GCA_018397915.1 of Birgus latro. Taxonomy (NCBI): domain Eukaryota; kingdom Metazoa; phylum Arthropoda; class Malacostraca; order Decapoda; family Coenobitidae; genus Birgus; species Birgus latro. The sequence goes on from JAGKTI010010467.1 coordinate 8,710, forward strand.
ATATTTGCAGACAAAATCCCAAAATGGGGGGGCTATCTTTGGAAAATAATGCCACAGATTAATTATACTGCATATACTATAACCCTTACAATGCATCCACCAACTAGAAAGTTTTAAATTGTAGGAGGCAAGACAGTTCCAATGACGCATCACAGGAAACACTGAAGCCTAATAATTACCTCAGTCTGTCAAATTTCTCATAACCTACATCATTTGCCACAATGAACTATCAACTTATGATATATATAAATTTTCCAAACATCAAATTCAACGCCATAAATTCTTCTAACAATGTCAACAGGCAAACAAGTGTTTCTGAGTTCCTGTAGTATTTTCTGTGGAATTATCATTACCATATCAAAATTTAATAAATCTGAAACATGATCAGTTTATGACTACCAATGAAATAATCTCTGTAACAGTTATCAGAACGAACTGAATTTTTGCTCTTTTGCCGTTCTTGACACACTATCAGTCTTTCTCTTCTGCTGTCAGTATGACTTAAAATAAGGAAAAAATCAATGCCAAGTTTACAATAATACATTACTGTATCAGATTCTGGTTTGATAAAAAATCTAATATACACAGTCTGTGTCTGTTAAAATGATACCATATATCATGTGATTATAATACTGTACTGTACTACAGTATAAATAAATCAAATTAGTAAAAAATTGTATCTATGGTACATAAATACTACGGTACATAAAAAACACAACACAGCGTGAAGTGAATACGCTTCAAAATTAATACTGCATTGTCTGATACAGTACACTGACCTGCTGATTGTGTATTACAAATCATACCTCAAAACCAGTACACTAAATCTCAACTTAAATCCCCAAACTAGGTGATTTTTTTTTTTTAATCTGTTTTTGCTGCTTCCAGACAATTTTTTCCAACTTAGGAAGGGCCAATCATTCTGCTGGGGTTTCCTAAGGCTATATTTAACCCACCAGTTTGAACAGTCTCTCATAAGATGAATATAATCATCTGGAAATTGCAAAAATAAAATGAAAAAGAGATGATCCAGAGTTCTGAGGGTTGACTAAATAAAGAATGCTTGTAAGTCCTCTCTTTAATCCCTTCAATCAGATGTATTTTCTATTTTTGTCTGCTATCTCCAAGCACTTTATATAGCTCTGGAGATAATTTCTGAGCTGCAGAGGTTATATATATAGCTTTCATTTATCCCTTCACTTTTAGGGGTCTCCAAAAAGCTGAATATCATCATCTGGAGGTAGCAACAATGTGTCAATAAAAGATGTAACAGCACTGAAATGGTTAGCTAACTAATGTTACTGATGTAGCTGTACTCAGTTACTTTGCTCAGGCCATCCTCTTGTGGATTAAGATGTCTGGGTATAGATACAAAAACCAGGCATCACTATTCAGGTGTGGGAAACAGCAACAACGAGGGGATGTAACAAAAATGTGTGGATGTGGATATGCATATAGTAAATACCTTTACTGAACTAGTATTACTTTTGAATTTGAAAAAACAAGATTACACATTAAACTCAGTATACATCAAACCCAATAAACATTTTTTTAAGTAATGCTTAATGATGGAAGATAGGTTTCAGACTGATTATGACATGACATGAATGGATCTCATGCAAAAAGAGGACTTACAGCACTATTTTTCCCTACCTCACCTGCACATACTCAAACCAGCACAACAAACCGTCCTCGCTGAGTATTATAGGATCAATCAATCTCTACCACATGTTCCAGCAAGACTAAAGGCCAAATTCTTATCACCGAGAGAGTGAAGGTGCATGCAATCTTTCACATTTTGACACCCAGTTCTAGACAACCTGTGAGGAAAAGAAACAGCTATCCTGTATACCATATGTCATAAAGCAATCAACAGAGTAACCATGTACAGCAGCCAAATGCAAATATTCCAAAAATTTGATGGGTTAAATTTGCCTTCAAAATCTCTGTATAAAGAGTACCGTTAATAGTCATTTAGCTATGACTCTCATCCTTCCACATCTGCCCACTCTCCCTCAACCTGGTTCCATCACTTGCATCTATAGCCCAATCCTAATTAGAATCATGGTTTACAGGTAATGGAGCTGTAGGAGTGTGGGCAGGTGTAGAAGAGTAAGTCATAGCTAGGTATGATTCTGATTTGAAATGGAGTACAGTTATGGGCTACAAGAGATCCTTCCTACAATCACTCTCTCGGCCACTCTGCCCTACCGTCATTCCAAACCCCAACTCCTACATTCGTCACAACATCAGTTCAGTTTTCAGTTTTTTAAAATTTCCTTAATACCCACATTAAGATTAATCTTACAGCTAGGAACAACAGAAAGTTTCACTTTCTGTAGTTAACACAAAGTACTTTGGCTTTCAAAAATGTTAACCTAGAGACTTTAGCATGCACCATAACATAAAGTTTAGTACCACTGCCACTGTCATACTGATATAAAACATGAAAGATCAATTAAGTAGCTGCACTTTTTCCAATATTCACCAAGTCATATAGTAACATTAATGGTGTAACAAAGCTAATGGAAAAACTTCAATTAAGTGTTCATACTTCATTCACCTTGTTATACAGTCCTACCAGCATCAGGACAAATACAACACTGTAAATACTAATCCAAGGCAACTAAGTCCATCACTACTACACAATGGAAGTTACAGCATAATTAGATTAATATAAAGTTGATCTATCCATCCATCATCCAATCCTATGTCGCCCCACAGAGGAGCGTAGAACGTACATTAAAAATCTGTTTATCTACAAAGAACAGTTCCTACAGACTTTTACTATTCATACATATAAACATTTATTTGTTCTACAGCAAATAAACTCTGAAGTAATAAACTGACTGCATGGTAAAGCCTAAGTCAGTCAAACTAAACTGAGGAGCACTGTCTAATAAAAGCTGAAGTTTAACATACATAAGAGTTTTTCTGGACATAATGAACTAGAACTATAATCCAATACAGTCAATGAGGAAAATATGGAAGAATTCCTAATTCTGGGAAAAGATAAAATAGTTTCAGTATACTGAACATGGCATCAAATAAATCACATTTCTTAGCCTCTTCACTCCAATAATGTATTTTGTACGTTATTCTTGCTGTCCCCCGATGATCTTATTCAGATCAGGAAACATCACTCTGAATGGTGTCCCCCAAGCTGAATCAAATCAAACAGAGACAGCAAGAATAAAATACAAAATAGATTATCAAATGGAACAAGCAAATGAACTTCCAGGGTAGTCTGATTCTCAGGATATGTTCTGGAATAAGCAGATTTCTACAGTACATTTAGCTGTAAGTGACTCCATCTTCAAATCAAGGCCTATATTCTCATGCCTTACAAGGTTCCCTTCCACCTCTTCCTTACCAGCCAATTTCAGCATTTAGTGAGTCAACCTTTTGATTATGCATGACAACTTTTTACAATATATTCTTGCTGCCACCCAGTAAACTCCAGAAAGATCTCATACTGAAAGGTTTTACTACAGTGTATAACCCTTCCAGTTCAAAAACTTTATCCTAAGCTGAATAAAACTGTCAGGAGATGGCAAGACCAAAGTGGAAAAGATAACCCCAGTTGACATGAGTCAGGGAAAACTGCAAAAATAAACTGCATAAGAAAAGGTGCTAAGAAACCTCTATAAAGGTACGAGAAGATGGGTCTTACAGTCACAAGTCACACTCTTTGGCATTTGTTCTCCATGAATACAAACGAGACTACACAGATGACAAATGACTGCCAACAAAACACAGAACAAAAGCACCTAAACAATCAGTGGAATAAAACATTGTAACTTGGACATTTCAACACAAAATCTCTCTCCTTGTCTGCCAACCACATAACTTAATACTGATTGGTCAAATTTAAAACATTTTTTGTTGTCAACCAGCTACATAATTTTATACCAGTAAAGATGAAAATAAATAACTTTCTGTTCAATCAACCCATGCAATTCAGTACATGTGAAGATGAAGATACAAAATCTTTCTCTTTATCACTTAATGGCGTAATTCAATATCAGCGAAGGTGAATTTCCTTATCACACTCTCCAGTGACAGTTCAATCCCTATACTACAATAACACTATTTATATTTCATTTTTGCTTCGACTAAATAATCATATCCAGCTTGGAAGATCAATAGAATTAGCTAACATTGGCAAAAATAAAATGAAAGCCATTATCAGAAGAAAAAGAAAAACAAAAGAAAAAAAATTATTAAAAAAAAATCATAATACTGGACAAGAATTATTGCACTGATGTCTTTCTTATGGCAATCCAGCACAGCAGACACCCACAGCTGACTACAATAACAAACAATGGTCACCCTCATCATCTCACATACTGTACTTAATATTCAACCTTGCCATCATTTTAAAAAACCAACACATTACAGTTGGACTAAAGTTGGACTAACTTATCACAACTAAAAAAACTACTGCAAATTGTCAACACAAACTTATCACTACAGCAAATTAAACATGGCCAACCTATCTTCTTACATAATTAAAATCTTACATTACCAACAGTTTTAAAAAACTAATCTAGTAATGAGTCAGCCTGATTCACAAACTTATCACTAATGCAAGAAAGCGAGCACTGGCAAACAAGCGTCATGATGGCTATGGGTTTACTTAAGATTAAAGGATAAATGCATCAAGTACTGTATACCGACAGATTAAAAAGCAAATGCATGGAGTGTATGGATAACTACAAAGCTAGTGCAGGAATACGTCAGACTGGAACACTGACATGCTGAGATTCAACGCAAGCCAAATAAAACTGCAGTAAGAGCACAGATCACATATCAAAGAGATGGCTTTCTTTCAGCAAACCCAGACCTACAAACATTAAAGAATGAGAGCAATGCATAGCAACCTTACAAGAATCCCCCATATAAGAAATACCATTAGCTGCACTGTTTTCAAGCAAACTGCACAGTAATTACAATCACATTTTCAACAAGTCCACTGCAAGTACTGAATCCCCCATACAAGAAATACCATTAGCTGCACTGTCTTCAAGCAAACTGCACACTAATTACAATCACATTTTCAACAAGTCCACTGCAAGTACTGAAGCCAGTCCTTTTCCATATGCATTTGTCACGTGCATTGCAAATACTGAAGCCAAAACCCTTTCTAATTTAATTAATGGTGTAGAACTTGTCAACACTTGTAATGTTCCTGATGAAGCAATATTTTAACTTTACTACATGATTTTGTCAACTGCATTGCAAGTACTGATGTCAGTCCCTTTTTAATTTAATAAATGGTGCAGAACTTGTCAATACTTGTAATTTTCCTGATAAAGCAACATATTAACTTTACTACAGATACCTGTATATTTAACAGTACAGCTTCCCTTATCCATACACAAGCATCACAAAGTATGACTGTTACAGTATGTTTCTTTTAAAAAATAAATAAAAAATAAATAAAAAAATAAAATCTTCATAACCAGGAATTAAAATCTGTAACACATTTACAAGTTTTCTTTTAAATCTAATGCTATTTGGAACAAGCAAAATAACATAAAATACTTTCAGCCATGACTCACACTCTCCAGTGCCTGCCCATATTCCCTCACTCCAAGTCCATCACCTGTAACTATATATTCTATTCTGGAATGGAATATACTTACTAGCAATGGGAGTTTGGTCTGGTGGTCTGGTTATTGAGAAGAAGAAGAAGAAAAAAAAAAAGTCAAGGAGTATGGGTAAGTGATGAAGCTGTAAGTCGTGGCACAGTGAATATGCATAATTTGAATTGGACTATAATATTTGACTATGGCCTACAATACTCAAGCATGGGAGGGCATTACACCAAGTTCTCAAAGTCATCCTTTTTATATTGTTTTTTGTCATTAATTCCTCTGTGAGTTAAAGAGATACTTATCACTGTTCCACCAGATTCCAAAGTTACTGTGCTAAATACAAGGAAAAAGTTGAAATAATCTGGAACACATCTGACATACAAGTATAAATCAAGTCAAAGTAAAACATGGGTAAAATGTAAGTAGAAAATGTGTTCCTAGATATAACAAACTTTTTTTACTGAATTGTTACTATATATCCTTATGGGTTTGTCCCAATCAAGACAGCCAAATTCATAAACCAAAGCAATTGAAAGACAATAGCTTACACTGTTAACACCTTCAACATTACCAATCAGAATCATCACACAAAAGATATGTCAACTATCAGATTTTAAAATCACAGTAATAACAACTTCAAGACAACCAATCACAGTAACCAAAGTAACTCATCAACCAATCACATTAACAACCACAAGACAACCAATCAGATTAATAAGAAAAATTTCAAGACACTTTTCATAACCACAAAATGACAAATCAAGTAAATATTTACCATAGCAACAAAAAACATTCACTATACCTAAAAAAAAATAAACAAAAATATAAATACAGTAAATAAAATAAAATAATAAACTGACTTCAATTTGGGAATGTAGTTCTGATTTAATTTCTGCAGATTTAAGATTTCATTTAGATAAGGAGAGCACTCTAGATGAGAAAGGGTTCATGAAGTCTGTATCTAACCCCTACAGTTCAAAAGGCCTTTTCTGAGCTGAATAAAATAATGTAGAGGCATCAAGAATGAACTGAAAAATACGTCATTGGAGTGTAATAGTGAAGTAGATGACAGTGAATAAAATAAACCACAGCCAAAGACAACAAATCACATTACCAGATGTTTTCAAGGATATGTTTCAAAGCAACACAACTCTTAATGCACAAAAACAGTCCATTCCAAAATTAGAAATGCCCCCATTTACGACTAACATCCTTCCACATTTACCCATACTTCCTCATTGTAGCTGCTTCGCCTCTAACCATCATGTATTTTGAATTTGGAAAAGACTAAAGGTACATGTGATGGAGTTAGAGTGGGAGAGTATGTGCAGGCATGGAGGGGGGAGTTGCAGCTGAGTATAATTCAAATATGTAATGAACTGTAATAGTGTAGACTGGGGATACTGGCAGACTAGGTTTAAAAATACCTATGGAACTTAGCTTTAAAGACATCAATTAAACTTTAAAAGGCAATTTTTGTTTAACTTAGAGTAAATTTAAGACATAAAAAAAGGCCATACTAAGGAAAAAGTATATGTGCTGTACAATCACCCAAGATATCACATTGATCACTTCACTATAAGGGGTATCTCATAAGCTGAATAAAATCAAATTGCAGATATGTTATGTTTAAAGACCATGGACCTGTGCTACAATATGTACTATTTGATTCTTTTCACTTAATGGCAGCCCTCCATATGTCACAAGTCATTTCCTTTCTTAAACTGGCAGAAGCAAGGACAAAGAAATGCATCCTCCATTATGAAGGAGTCAATGGTAATTGCTTCTTACCACTTCACAAGAAGGTCTCTATCTTTAGCTGAATAAATCATCAGAAAGAAGTACAAATACATGAATACACTTTCTATACCTCACTCATTATCATGGGTGCACATTATCCTTATCCAGTACATTTGCTAAAAGATTTAAATCAATAATATGACAAATATGTAACAAAAGAGACAAGAAAATTCAACCCAGCACTACCCAAACAGTAGCTTCGATACATGTGAGAGGTAAATGTCTAAGATTTGTACAGGGTATCCAATAAGCTTCCTACTCCTAACCCTATTTCCCACTAATACACGTGGAAAAAGGGACCCCAGAACAGGAAAAAAGAAAGTATATAAAGTAAAACAACAAACAACTCTGTGAAATGTGCCAGACTTCAAAGTACTAATTCAACATTCATGCCAGTAGAAGTCACAGCTTCACCTTGCAGGACAATGATGATAACCAATAATGTGCTTTATAAACAGACCCATTCTGTCAACTGACAAGTTAAGTGAGAGTAGCAATTTTGCCACACTGGGTTCCTCATGGATTAAAAATAATCTGATAATACCCGGTATAAAATATGAAAGTGGTACAGTATATCACAATCAAAGGAGAAACCATCCAATGTTCACTGGAATAAAGTAAAAGGGTGGTACAGTGTATCACAATGGGAAATCATCCAATGTTACCTGAGATAAAATTAAAAGATGGTACAATATATCACAATCGAAGGGTTAGGGATTTCTCTCTGTAGCTGCCAAACATACAAATGAAGAGGATTAAAAAATGGGAAAGGTTGCCAAATATCAGCATAATAATTCAACATCCATAAATATCTGTGATGGAATTGAAAAATAACTGAGCAAAATTTTGGTCACCCAGTCCTGCTGAATCAAACTGGTGCATGTTCATCCTGCACATATAAGCTGCCAAAAGACCTCAAACACATGATGTAGTGTAGTGTAGCATACCACAGTGTGAGGTAGTGTAGTGCAAAGTACTGTAGTATAGTGCACTGCCTGGAAGTATGATTTAATGCATGACACAAGTTAAGATGGTGTGCTGCTGTATGATGGTATGTAATGTGTTACACTAAACATATCTATATAAAATGGTCTACAGTGTTGTGCATAAGATCTATACTAATGCAAAGCTTGGAATGTACTTTGCCATAAACTGTGCACAGTCCTGTGGATAATATACAACGCTCCATCAGGTAAATCATGACAAATGTAGAAACAAATGACAAAGTAATAACTACACTTTGGGTTTCATTTCCAGTGTGATCTTCAGACAGAAGGATGAATTGCCCCAGACATTTTTACTCTGAGCACTTACTTGACCCAGATTTTCATCTTTTTGCAGCTTATTTCACATAGCTAAGTGGCAGAAAAAGACTATGTTACAGCACTACAACCTTTCAACAGCAACTCTTCAAGACCAGCAACATATTCCCTACAGTGGGAAAGGAGGTCCAGATGATGATGATGATAAAACTAAACATGCAATATAAAGAGATGGCAATACAGGCCAAGTTAAAGTGAAAGGAGTATACTTCCCCAAATCTCTCTCTCTCTGCCTCTCATTGCTTAAGCTTTGCACCGCCTTAAATGAGGGCAAAGTCGTGTAAAAAAAGAGGCGAGATGAAATCTCTCTCTCTCTCTCTCTCTCTCCCTCTCATTGCCTAAGCTTTACGCTGCCTTAATTGAAGGCAAAGTCATGTTAGAAAAAAAAAAAAGAGGCGAGATGAACACGTACAATTTACCAAGGTGTTTACAACAGTAACAGAAATGTACAACAATACAGTATATCAATAATGCACAAAACTCCTCAATAAACAACATCTCCAGTTAGTCACAGAATAATCCACTCCGACATATACAGACGAGATATTACAAGTGATTTTGATTAACTGTTCAACTCATTGCAACAGCCACAGGTGAGTGACACTGAGGCTATGAAGAACTCTGCAATATGGGCCAAAGAAATGCTGCTCATGTTTAACCCCTTTAACCCAGTGATGTATTCATATACTGTATTTCATTCTTACTATCACCATACAATTTTACTCAAAGCAGGAATGATCTCTGGCATACAAAGGGGTTAGTGAGGGCTATTACCTTAACACCCCAAGTTCATAGTCTCACTAAGTTGAATAAAATCGTCCAGAGACGGTAAGATAATGAAAAGTATGTCACTGGGTTGAAGGGGTTAAACCTCTCAACCCAGGGATGTCTTTTTAAAATTTATTCTTGCCAGCACCAGATGATTTGACTCATCTTAGAATATATTTGTTCAAACTTGAGGGGTTAGACATAGCTTTAATAAACTCCCATCTTAGAATATATTTGTTCAAACTGGAGGAGTTAGACATACCTTTAATAAACCCCCACCAATACAAGACACTTTTCCTTTAGACACAGCCTTCATAAAACCCCACTGTAAGACATCTTTCCTTCAGATATAGCCTAAATTAACCCCATCAATACAAACACCTTTTCTTTTGACACAGCCTCAATAAACCTCCATCAGTACAAGACACCTTTCCTATGCTGAATAATCTTTGTATGGTCACTGAAAGAATTTTAAAAAATGGACACCACCTGGATTCAAGGGGCTACCGGTAACCACTAAGAAGACAATTAGTATCACACTAACCAGTAAAGTGCAAGTCAAGCAGTTACTCTCAGGTCATCTCTGTCAAAGGTAACATGTGGCAAAATCACTAAAATGACGTATTATCACATTCAGAAGTGAGGTGCATGTCAAGATGCCACTGTCAACTGAATTATGGGTTGTGTTTTAGGTGGCACTGGAGGTTTCGTAGTATCAATTTCTTGGTGATTTATTTTGCATAGCACACACTGAAATTCCCATGTATGTTACATATATTTTATGGATTTGATCCCATCAATCTGATGAAGTACTTTTTATTCTATTCTTGTTACCTCTGAACAACTTTATTCATTACTGAGGAGATATTTTTAACTGGCAGAGCTAGATAAATCTTTAACTAACATCTTCACCAGTAAAATTCAGTCCTTAAGTTAAATAAATTTGCCTGTGGCAGCAGGAAAGCAAAACTGAAAATATACCATCGGACTGAAGGGGCTAAATACAAAATAGTTTGCACCAACAACATATAAGGTTTTGAAGTGTCCACTGTACAAAAGATCACTAAGGATATGCTATGAAAGCTCCAAAACCACTCAGTATACCCCCATATGTCCTGTAGGTCAAATGTACTTGTACCTGTCACATCTTATCACATTTGTATTTAAAACAATCTCTACATGATCACTAAATACTATAGCTATAATGAAGGTTATGCTTGTTTTGCCCAATAATATACAATAACAAAGGCAAGGAATAATGTTGGGGAATGGTGCATATATTGGAACGTGGACTGGGTTGGCATTCAATCTATTAACAAACCTGGGACTTTCTTTTATAGGTGTAGGACACTCTCTGGCACCTCTACCTTAGTTAATTAATTTCCATAGTAAAACTTGATATGTTTTTAAAGATCTGTCTGTCCTTTTGATAAGATTTTTTAAAATATATACCAATAACAGCCATTTCCATTTTACCTCCAGGGTGTAAGGATCTAGGACTAGACTACTGTAGTCAAATACATTAGGAGAAGATGACAAGCCTACTCCCATTTGCAAAAACAACATACAAGAGACTACTGATGTGCCAGATGCACAAATAAACTCATAAGGAAGAGACAATAGAGACAGGCAAGTGAGGTTGGTCACCCTTGCCTTAAATGCTGGGACTGAGTAGCCTAGCCCCAGGCCCCTATGCTCATTTTAAGTGACAAACTGGGATTGGATGATAATGTAAGGAAGAAACACTAGAGATCCTCCTAAGCTAACAAGAATAGGCCTATGGTTATGTACAGGTGTTACTGATGGAGCTACTCTGGGTGACCTTTAACTGCTGTTTGCATTTTTATGAGTTTATCAGAGGCACTCTTAGCATATCTTCTCATCTTCCTTACCAATACATTCAATCATACAGCATGTGAGTGAGGTGAAGGGGGAGACCGAATTTCAGATGGAGGGATGGACTAGAGAGCTATATCAGAGAGGAGGGTGTGAGTTGGAGCGAGAGCAGCCAAATTGTTCACAACTGAGTGACATGCAGGTGATCTGGTTGTGGCCACCCCCTGTGGGATTAAGGCATCTGGCTACAGACGGAGGTAGATGGATTGATGTTTATGCATGCTATGTCATCATTAACAAAAACATGAACAAGGTACAAATATGTATTACGGAGTAATATATAAAACATGCCAGGTAGCCTCCTTAACTCATAATAATATAACAACTAGAAGATGGTATCAGACAACAGACACAACAGATAGGAACCAGGGAACTGTTACTGAAATATGCAGTTAGTTAATCATGCATAAATTATCAACTACAGTGCATTTACCCTAACTTGAAAAACATACCTAGCCACTTACAGCTCAGTTAATGGCCAAATGTAGTCAGACTGCTGGCTCAACTTAACTACTGACCACCAAGAAGATCCATTTCTAGCTCACAACTAAGACTCACTCAGTTTCATGTAACCATGATTTAGTATTAAGGTTGTGGATGCATTTCAGTTTTACAAACCAATTTAGTGTAGATTAACCTGACTTTACACCCAGCCAAGATGAGTTTGCTTTCAGTTCACCCCTTCAGAATGGTGGCACACTTTCCATACAATCAGTACAGTACTTCAAATTGGGGTTATTGGAAAAACAGCCTCATAGATAGTAATGGATCTTTAATCAGCAATCTTTCTATAATTTACTGTGGACTTAGTAGCAAAAACGAATGTCAACAAAGCAGACATATACAGTGCACCCCCACACAATGCGAATTCACACGATGCGAATCATCTACAATGCGAGGGCAACCCAGAAAATGCTTATTTTTATTGAATGCGAAATCTGCAAATCGAATTTCCCAACATGCGAATCGGCTGTATGATTCCAAGGCAAAAATGGACTTCCTGTCATTTCTACGAGTGTTGGGCTGTACAATGCGAGTCATCACATGAAGGCAGGTGGCTGGCAATGAGCCAGATTCAAAATGGCGGGCAGCTGGTCAGCCGTTCCTGGGTAAACAAACACTTCTCCTCCACATTGCCGCGAGAACGAATGTTGTACCTCGCAATTTGTGATCCGTTTTAGCATCTTAGCAGTACTCACCTGTTCATCGTGGACTCAGCTGTCGACTTTGAAGGCTTTATGGCACCTCCCTGAGACCTTAGCTGTGACAGTAAGAGTAACAATGGGGAGCTCTGCCCCGCGGGGCAAGAGTAAATGACCCGAGCATTGAATACCCACCCACCCCCTACCTACTTAACAAGCCCAGAAGTCACTTAAATAAAGGTACATGGTGTTCTATTTGTTGTTTTATTTGTTGGTCCAGCTTAAAGTACTGTTAGACAAAGTATTAGCAAGGTGGAGTAAGCTGGAAGGGGACCCGAAGACCAAGCCCTGGGTAGGCTGTCCACGATATATCATTTTTCCCGTAAGTTCTTTGGTTCACACAATGCGAAATCATAGAATACGAAGGTTTCTGCCGCTCATAAACTCGCATTGTGTGAGAGTGCACTGTAATCATAACTCTCTGCATTCATATTAATACTACTGTTAGATGATTATATTCAGCTTTGTCCTTTCAGTATGATGATGCCAAGTTTGGCACTGAATGATTTAACTCAGCTATGGAATCACATTGTGCTGTGAAGTAATCAATGGCAATGGTTTTTAATCCTTTGACTACAAGGTGTGTCTCTTCTTCCCTTCACCCCAATGATGTATATTTTATTATGGCTATTGCCACACAACAATTTTGTTCAGCTTAGGAGAGATGTCTTGGGGTGTCTGCTGGCAGAATACAACATAAAAGATGTCAAGGTACTGTAGTTTTTAATTTAAAACAACCTTCCAACAACCCTTGCAATATCTCACACCTCTCCTACACCAAATAAAATCACAAGGATGTGGCCAAAGCAATAAAAGAAAAGGGTTAACAAGGCTCTGGATGGCATTGCAGCCATTCAATTAGCCATCCAAAAACCATTTACCCAAAGACCTCACCAGGCACCCTTCATCTAAGGACACAGTTCTTTTACGTAATCGTACAGTATCTCTCTCATTCTTTTTCGCTTATTCATCCAATTCTGCCTCATTTACAGAAACTAAAACTTAAACATATATATAAAAGGAGTATTTAAAAATATTCAAACCTGGAAATGTCCAAACTTATACAAACATATACTGTGCATATATGTTATCTTCATCATTATCATCATCATCTGGACCTCCTTTCCCACCCTAGGGCAGGGTGAGGAGTAGCAATGTCCAGACAGCCCAAGTTTGCCCTATTCAATGGGCCACGTATATATATATATATATATATATATAAAAGGAATATAAAATAACAAATTAAATCTGGAAATGTTCAATTACCAGTAGTCTGAATAAATTCAAATGCCTAGAGAACATTCTGCTAGGAACGCACCACTTTACAGTAATTAAACTTCTTCAGCTCAATAGGTCAAATGCCAAGATCACAGAATATAAGAAAGGTCGCCAACAATGAAAGGGGATCCACACACAGCTGAATGAAGTGGTGATTTAACAAACATTTTGGTCTTAATGCATTATGAAATCTCACCCCTGCATCCTCTGTTATTAAGGTTTGTGGCAGGGTGGAGGCCAGACTTGAGCCACTAGTCAACGGCCCTGCAGGGAGACATGTCAAACCCCAGAAACAGTCTCTGCTGAAACATGTCAAGCCAATGAGAAATGGTCCCCACAACCAGACATGTTATACCCAAGACATGCGCTTCACAGAGAGACGTCAAACCAGAAAAATGGTCACCATAGAGACCCACTGGATATGAAAAATGGATCCTACAGAGAGACATGCCAAATTGGAGAGAATTTTTCTGCCCTAGGGACTCTCAGTCTTGGAAAATATTAGTTTTCTTGAGAATATCAGCCTGAGAATCCATGAGTCCAAGAGAATGAATATCAAATGCAATTGGGAAACTCCGTTTGCCGTGTCCACACTACCTGCGGAAGCTTAAGCAGCAGTTACACTGTATTTCAATGTTTCTAAACAAGACTAGGCAGCCCAGGCAATCAAAATACCCTGTCCTTTTTGATCTTACAAAAAAGGAAGTATACATATGGCACCAGCCACAGAACTGGGTGGACTGTGAGCAAGGAGTGAGGAAGTCAACCTACATTCCCCTAAGAAAAATTTCTGAGCTCAAGTCCCACCTCACAACAGTTGAGAAGTTCACTGTCACATCCTTGGCATGTATTCTAAGTGACATAGGAGGCACTGAAGTGTGTCTTCCTTAGTTATTTATTTTGCACAGCGCACCTTTAATTTCTCTTGTATGATATTTTCACTTCTTCCTTTGCAATTTATTTTGCTTACTCGCTTTTTTCTTGTATGTTATTCAATGCTGTCTTAGTATCAGCACAGTCTGCATCAGTAACATAACAGAGAATACTGAGGTGTAAATCTGCAGAATAAATAAGTAAGTTTTTCATGGATGTTGTAGGTTGTCACTTCAACACCAACACAATTTGCATTTATTATAAACAAGAGGCCACCAATATGTAATGTGCAGAATAAATCACTATGGAAGAGGTGTTAGTAAGTCTCCAAAGTCTCTTAGAAAACGACTCTATGTCTCACTATGCATAATCTTGGGTGAGGCTACGTGCAGCTTCCCTTACAAAAAATAACTATAAAAGTTCAATACACATTCAACTACATCTCTCTAATGTGCTGTACTCTATACAAATCCTAAACATATAGATTCTTATCAAGAGGAAGAGGCTATTATTCTACTTGTATTCATGATATTGCACAAGCTCTATCAGTGCTCAACAGCCCTCCACTCAACCAGTCAGAGCTGCAAGTAAAACTATGTTAAAGGGTTTTATAAGTACTGTACCTTGAACACCTACAGCCAGTAGTCCTGTCAGCTTAGGACATTCTACTACCTCTTCCTTATCATTTTCTTTCAAAATTTTGTGCACTAATATTCACCTGTATGTTATTTATGCAGTCTATGCTGGCATTACAATGGCATAAATGACATACAGCAGCAGTGGCAGCTGCAACACCTGGCTAATCTGAAGTGTGAACCCAGTGGACAACAACCTAGAAGTGTCTCCCTCCTGCAGTCTACCATCCTCCTTTTTAGAGGATAGGGTAGTTGTGGAACATTTATAAAACCAGTCAGTTGAGCCCCTGGTTATATCAGTGCCACAACATGAAGGCATTCCTCTCCAGCACCAATAACATACAAAGAACAGTATTATACAGGGTGCTAAAGAGACTGCTAAAGAAGAGGTGACAAGAGATTTACCTTTGCTGACAAAAATAAGGCTCTATGCACATGACACACTGACACTACAGCTAATCAGTGGTCAGCAACAAGTCCATCATCTCCAGTCTTACACCACACAACATAACTTATAAAAATAATTGGTCTTACTGGTGATATTTGGAATGGAATACACCTAAACAAATCATTTGCGATCCATCACACAGCCTTTCCTACGGTTCATTCAAATATCTCAAAGATGCATACGATCACCAACGTAAGATATATTTCAAATCCCACACAACCTTAAACCATGTTTTCACAACAACAACTTGCACTGTAGAATGTCCTTGACTTGTAAACTTCAAATTAGTGATGGCTTAACAGTAATTTTTTCAGGCATTTGATTTCCATGGAATTTTAAAATCATTAACGGCACCACACACATTAACACCCAACAGTGCTAATTATGCATGTAGTGATGCTTTCTGTGCACCAGAGTCTACAGGGGTCCTTGTTACATGTTAGCTGACATGTTACAAAATATCAAAACCTCCTTCATAAACTTGATGCCATAAATTAGGGGAACCAGCAAATTAGCTTTACACATATCAGTGCAATTTTTTGTTAATATTTCTTTACTTTTTTACTGGAAAATTAAAAACAATATATACCATAAAAATGATGACATATACCAGGGACTTGCAGTATCTTTTTAACATCTGATCCAAGACATGATTGCATGGAAGTATCTATCTGTTGCAGCCTCCCTGGAACAGCTCCCAGAATACTGCAATCAAGCAACTAACAAACAGAGTGAGTATTTTGCTGCCAAGGTGATGATCTCAGTGATGCCTTCTTCGTACTCATGTTTTGCTTATAACTCTTGTCAAAGCATTAACATGGTGATGCAAGTTAACTCAGATCGTGACTTTCATTACCAAGACAGCATGCTAAGCATCACTCAAAAATCTTTTGCAAAAATTGTTGTCTCTATCGTCTACCTGTTTCTCATATTTCGTTAAATACACTGCATCCACTTAACCCAAAAATATCATTCTCAAAATCTGTCTTACTTCAACATGCTATGCTAATAACTCTCTTTTTTTTCTAACTAAAAGTTGTTTGTCTACAGATACACCTGGTCCCAAAGTCCCACTAGCCATACTCAGTCTTTAAGTGCCTGCCTTCTGCCAATTACATATACGTGCACTGAATGGCTAGGCGTCAAATGCATGCAGCCTATAATTACCTCCTTCAAACTGCAGTCTTACAGTTTATAGAAAAAAAACAGTAAACATTCTTATGCTCCCTCTTCAGTAGACCCTGACCAGCCCTTAAGTGCATCCTACAGCTTGCCCTTAAGTGTTGTTGCCAGAGCCTTGACCTGGTCGCTGGTGTGAGAGGCAAGGGCTCCTACTCCCTCACGCAGTTCATCGCTTTTCATACTCTCTAGGGCTCCATCTGAAAATGTAAAGTGCTTTAGCATCCGATGTTAGCTGCAACTACGGTATAACATCAGGAACAGTACAATACATATTCTACTTCTCTCATACTACACATAAGGCACTAGGTGGAAACAAGACAGATACTGACCATGACTGGTGAGTGTGGTGAGGAAGGTAAGAGTGTTGATTATAATCTCAGGTGGGAGGTATGAATTCCGCAGGACCTGCGGCGCCACCTGCTTCAGTAGTGGTGTGGCAGCAGCTGCCTCCTGGCCGACTGGCATGGCTGCAACTATCGCCAGTGCCATGGCTGCCTCGTTAACCATGACAGCATGCTCAGAACCCAACATGGCCACCAGAGGCGGCACACACCCAGCCTTAACCAGGGCTTCCACTACTTCACCACCCACTCCTGAAGGTTCACTTGGTTTCCCTGCTTCCTCTGCCTTGGGATCTGGGGTGTGAGTCGGTGAGCCAGTGCAGTTCTTGATGATCCAGGCAAGGAGGCGGCTGGACTCCCCCTGCACACCTGGGTGGTCTGTTGTCCCCGTCCAACCCACCAGCCGTTCCACCACCACACCCTCCTTTCCAACCTGACACACAAAGTCAATTCTTTTGCTGCCATAGCTACAACTGGGTATTTTATTCTGCAAAAAGCCAGGCTATTTTAAGTAAACAAAGGACTGACAACTACATTACACTTGGTAAAGTATGAGCTACCTTTAAAAAAAAAAAAAATCCATCAATTATCCAATCCTATGTCACCCCACAAAGGAGCGTAAAAAAAAAAAAAAAACTTTCAAGATGTATGAGTCTGAGGATGGCTACCCTAGTCTTGTATTTTCAAGGCTCAATAATGAACTTACTTCCTTTGGTGGCATTTGCTATATGACTGAAAAAATTTCAACCACCACTCAAGGATCAAATACTGACATTTTAGCCACTAGATCAAGAGGTAACTGTATTTACATTCATGAAAATCTAGATGTTCAGCAAAAGTTGGCAATAATTTTCTTAAAGTACATGAATTATAACTCAGACGTTAAGAAGAAATTAGCGGTAATTCTTAAAAAGCATACTAATGAAAAATGAGATGGTCATCAGAAGTTAGCAATAATTTTCTTAAAAGTAAGTTAAACTGATGGGATGAACACAGTGTGTTAACCAGAGTTTCAGTATCTTCGTTGTCTAGGATGAAATTATAAGCAAAGCATTCTTTCAACTTACTGTAATATAACCATCTGTCCCTTCTTTTCTCCCATTACACTGTATTCTGTGGCTAAACTGTACACTCTGCACTATCTATATCCGCTTTCCTCTCCACTTCCTCCCCATGTCTTACCTTGCACGCAGCCTCAGACTGTCCATCAATAATCATGCGTAGGGTGGCCAACAACTTGAATACCACAGGAAAGGTTTCAATCTTTG
Source organism: Birgus latro (assembly GCA_018397915.1). NCBI lineage: Eukaryota > Metazoa > Arthropoda > Malacostraca > Decapoda > Coenobitidae > Birgus > Birgus latro. The sequence goes on from JAGKTI010010467.1 coordinate 27,323, forward strand.
TGGCCATTGGCAGCAACACATCCAAGGCCCCCTGAATACAATAAAAAAAACATATTGTGAGGTGGTGGCAGAGTGGATACACCACTGTATCACAGTTTATGATATAGTCTACCTGGTTCACATCCAAATGAGCCTTGGGCCACGGCAACAACAACTGAAAATCACCTGTGACACCAAAACTGGCTTATTCTGGCGGGCAATGCTGAGGTTACGCAAGGCTGAGAGGAGGGCGTGTTGAAGACGAATGTCACCTTCCCCGGAATTATGTTTCCCGAGGACTCCCAGTAGCAGCTTCGCAATGCCTTTCTCTACCATCTGGATGCAGTGGGCATCTGTTGGAATAATGATGAGAGTTGATATGTAGGCAAAGGTACTTCTCAGTACACATCAGGGATGTGTTCTAAAAGTAATCTCTCTACTATCCGAACGACCACTATCCGGTGACCTCACTGTTCGGATATCGCTGGCTGATGCCCCCCCACCCAAAAAAAAATCCGATTTTTTTTTACCGCATCAGTTTGAATTTCCCGCGTGCGCTGACCAACTCCCTTCCCGCGCTATCCCCCTCCTCCTAGTTCTGTCTCAACTCCCGTGAACAGTGGACGACTGTCCGATCATTTGCAGTATTTTCGTTCTTGTTTAAATAATCATAAGTCACAGTGCTAAGGATTAAGTGTAGTTAAACACTGGATTACTGGACATGTTTCAAGAGCAATTATGACCACTGTAAAAACCTTAGAGGTGGGGCAAACAAGGGGTAAACAACAATCATGGACAGTATGTAATCATTGTCAACTGCTAAATATTTTCCATGATCACTTCTAAATCCTCATTCTCTGGCTACATTTTATTTACTTCATGCTTTGTGTCCCATATTTGAGTGCACAGGCTGTGAAAGAGGTCACTTTCTCAGTGATTACCATATAGTGAATGTATGTAAGAGACATGGTAATCACTTTCTCAGTGATTACCATGTCTCTTACATACGTTCACTATCTAGTCAACTGCTGGACATTTTTGCCCTACACACCTCTAAATCATAATTTTTTTGGTTACATTTTATTTACTTCATGCTTTGTGTCCCATATTTGAGTGCATAGGCTGTGAAAAGATGATTTCCTCAGTAATAATCATGTCTCTT
>JAGKTI010010468.1:0-28460 GCA_018397915.1 Birgus latro
TAACACTTTTCTTCTATGACACTTTTGTTGCAAATGACCCCTTGGGTTATTAATGACCCCCATGGGGGAATAAATAACCTCAGGGAGGGGAAGGAGTCAGTCTGTGATGGAAGTGTCATTGAAGAAAAGTGTCAGCAAATGATAAGATATAACGGAAAACACTTCAGACTACTTGAACTCCAATTGCGGCATCTGCTAAATATTTTCCAAAATACCTAACCAAACAAAAGTATCCTCATGGTTGATTTCAAAGTCTTAATAACTTAAAATTACCTGATAATGTCACACTGATATATGCACTTAAAAGAATTTTTGTTGTTTATTAATACGGGTATTTTGATTTTTCTTTCAACGGACGTTGGATTTACCCGTTTCGAATGATTTACAAATTAATTTTCATTGCAAACGATCCCTAACACCTATTTGGGGTTGAAGTCAAATATGAAACAAAATCTCAAAATCGACCGAAATACGTATTTTTCTTTAAATTTTTCAGTAGGGGAAGGATTCACCCAAATTTCGAATGATTTTGAGGCTAATTTCTGCAGAAAAGTTTTTATTAAATTAACCTAACAATCAAACATAACCCCTAGGCCACAAAAACGAAGGAAATGTCATAGAGAAGACCTCCTCTAATTTGAGGAGTTTATGGCATACAAAAAGCTGAAATACTCGACGGGCTTGACTGTAATGAATGACAATAATACCCACTTAAATTACTTCGACTACATATTTTACAAAATCTGCTCTGACACAAGTAAAAGAGGAGTCATACCTGGTAGGCCCCTCATGTTTCCTTACCTGTTCCTCTGAAACAAGTTGTCTTTTTATAATATCTTAATGCTTATACTGCCAGAGGTTAAGGCAGAAAATTGCAAGAGATACCACTTAATACTTACGTTGGTTCCGCCATATTTCGAAAAATAACAGTATGGACACTTGCCAGCAAAGATCAGAGTCTACTCAAAACAACGCCAAAGTATCAACAACAGTGTTACCAACGTACCGCATCACACAGTTCACAAGAGCGAATTAGGCTAAACAATGAGCTCACTTGGCTGAAAATATATCAAACGAAAAATTACTTTATGTTACCTTGCCCTTTGCTTTCATAAACATTCTTTAATACATTAGATAAATAGCGATACAAAATATAGGCTGAAAAGTACTCAATAAAAACTACCCCCTCCCCCAGAAAAAAAGTTTTGAAAATGTGCTAACTTAAAAGCGAAAAATAATAAGCTATATGCTAACTTACCCCTTGCTTTAATAAACATATCTTCAATACATTAAATAATTGGCGACACAAAATACGGTTTGGGAGGTACACAATAATTAACCCTAGGTAGATAACCACTGAGCTCTATATTATGGAGTGACTATCTCCGCAGCGAGCGTGATGCCTTGGCCGCCATATTGAAACCCATCGTCGCCTCCACAGTGGTAATGCAATTGCATCCACTGTTCTTAGCTTGCTGTTTCCGTTTCGCTGTTGCTTACATAAGCTCAGCAGTGGGTCATGGCACTATATTTTCCGAATTCACCGGCTGATTTCAAAAGACGTGGGCGTCGATGGTGTAGATATAGAACATCAGCGCCGCCCTGGGCCCCTGGCGGTTGTTACACAAACTACGTGGTGCTACCCATGAGAAAGCCACTCCATACCATAGAGCTCAGCGTAGGTAACCCTCTCATTCTCTTGCCCTACGGGAAACCCTGGTCCATTTGGACCCAAAGTAGGGAAAAAAATAAAAATAAAAAATTGCAGCCCTGTTACATTATTACAAAACCCTATGAATTGAAATTATAAGGCTTCTTGAGTGTTCATACAAAAATACAAAATAATTCCTTGAACTTAATGGCACTTCTGACAAAATGAAAAAAAAAAATCCTATTAATTAATAGTATATGGAAATGAGGTATAGCAGAGAAAGTGCTTGTAGCAAGGCAATGGAACTCATCCTACTTGAAGGTGATATGTTGCACTAAACACACAAATGTCGCACCAAACCTGTAAAGGTAACACAAAGGTCCACCTTAACCTACTGAAAATGGGCAATTACTGTACCTGCATTTTTGGCTATATGATAAATAAGCCAAACACACAGAATGTTAGAAGTTATGGATGGTAGTATTAGATCATAGTCTACCTAAATAGTCACTATGTTCACTATATTTACACAGAAGTGTATTTGTTGTGCGGCATGTGTTTAGGGTCGACTACTCGTCCCCCAAACACGGCGCTTAGAGCGGGGCCGTCTTTCTAGACCAGGCTGGGTATACTTAGGGCAACTAAGAGGAACAGGGCATAGAACACTAGGCAACAAACCTTACACGTGTATTACCTTAATTCTTACACAGACACAATACAGACAGTAGCACACTTTATACAAGAAAATAAGTTAATACAATGGACAGGACCGGAGGACTCTACGGCAGGTAATGTAGCCGGTGTTGCTTCTGGGAGGGTCCGGTTGTAGAAGGGCGGCCCAGGGCGGCGGCCTTTGTCAGGAGTGGGACCGGCTGCCATTGAGGTGTCTGGGGCCTTCATCAGGAGGCCGGCTACTGCTGGGTCGTCTGGGGGCCTTCGCCAGGAGGCCAGTCACTGCTGGGTCGTCTGGGGGCCTTCGTCAGGAGACCGGGTATTGCTGGGTCATCCGGGAGGGGTCTGAGGGGTGGCGTGGTAAGGGCACCTGTCTCTAGGGGGGCTCGAGGGTTGGGGCCTAAGGGCTGGGCCCAAACAGGGAAAGTAGGCGTACCTGTCGGTGCCCACTCTGCCAGGCAGGGCATCATCGGGCGGGGAAAGGGAGGTCATGCCCCGGGGTCCTGGGGACGCCTCGGCTGGTCCGGGGGCTGTAGACTCTTCTCGGCTGGGCCTCCGCCAGGGGTGTACTGCAGTGTCCCATCCTCGAAGAGTCTGTCAGGACTGAGGTCTGCTGAGGGTCCGGTTATAGGGCGTGGACTCCAGGTCTCAGGGAGCCTCTCCAAATCTTCTCCAACTGCTGCTCCTCTTCCTGTGCAGGGAAGGGGCGAGGAAACCCAAGCAGCTACAACCGGAGTTTGGCGAGCAGGGGAAATCCTCAGGAGGGGAAGGCACTGGAGTAGGGAGCGAGGGGCGGCACGTAATTGTTCCCTCCCCGGCGTGGCTGGTGGCCGTCACTAGGTCCCCTATGGCGTGGAGAGTGGACTGGCTGGTGGCTGTCTCCTCCCTCTGGCAGGAGGCCATCACTGAGGGTCCGTGCCCCTGGCTGGCTGTGGGCGTAGCACGGCTGGTGGCCGTCACTGAAGAACTGTGCCTGTGAGGACTACACCCCGGGTGCAGCTGGTGGCCGTCACGGGGGTGCAGGTGTGGCTAATGGCCGTCACCGAGGTCCTACTTCCCGGGTGGACTGGAGGGCCGGGATAGTGCGGCTGGTAGCTGTCACTTCCTTGCAGGCATCGCTAATGGCCATCGCGGATGTTGGGATTCTGCTGCCGGAGGCACGGCTGGTGGCCATCGCTTGTCCAGTGGTGCGGCTGATGGCCGTCATCGATGCCCTCTTCCCCGGAGGGTTAAAGCAAGATTGGCTGGTGGCCATCTCCTGCTGGCTGTCTGGGGCTATGGTAAAAGACCCACCCTGAACCTGGCGAGAGCTAGTCTGGCTGATATGTAGTGTGCCGCAACTGCTACCTTGATGTTGAGGCACCTGAGCACGAGAGGGGTGTAGCGGATATGTGCAGGTAGGACCGTCTCATGCCAAGCCTTCACTCACTGTATTTACCCCTCAGTCGTCTCCTCCTAGGGTGGTCGTTGTATCCAGGTGGGGTGTTTTGATGGCGTGCATTTCACCACCGTCGGTGGGGAAGTCACATACCTGTGCTTGGAAGTGGTATGTGTGGGTGATGGTGGTCCGGTGTCATGGTGTTAGTTGGCGGAGGAGGGAAGTCCAGTGGGGGGTGATTGTGTCGGGATCTTGGTGATAGTAGGTAATGAAGCGTGTGGAGGGCTGAGTAGACTCCCAAAGGAGGCGAAGTAGGTGGAGGGTTCCCCTGATGCGTCATTTCTTTCCTTGGGCGGGAGCCCAAACGATGCAGTGGATTTTCATGACTGGTGGTGGTGAGGTGTTGGTAGGCTCCAACTGAGTGCTAGTCACCAGTGGGGAGGCCGGCATTTTATGCCGCTGGAGAGGGGAGGAGTCTGAGCTCTCCCTTGGGAGTGGGCTTTGGGGACTCTTCCAGAGGGCTTGGTGCATGCTTTATGTCACGGGGGCTGTGTTTGGTGGTGTGGGTGTCGTTTTTGGTGGGGGTGAAGGGGTGTTGGTGTATCGAGCGGGAGGGCGGGAGACTCGCCCTGATCTGGTAACGGTGGTGGTGAGTTTGGGTGTAGGTGGTGAGTGTTGGGGGAGGTCGTGAGATGTGGTGGTGATGCTTGTCGGTGGTGGTGGCTGCGGCATGTGGGGGGTAGGTGGTGGAGCAGTGCGGGTGTCTGGGGATGGTATGGGTGTGCTGAGTGGCTGGTTGGCAGGTGTGGGGTGTTTGGGGCGTGGTGGTGTGGCTAGGGTTGGCGGGTGACTTGATTGGCGGGGTGGTGTGTGAAGGTGAGGTGAGGTGGCCATGGGGGTGGGAGAGGCAGATGCCAAGGGGGGGGGGGAATGGGGGGGGGGGGGAGGGGGGGGGGGGGGGCACGGAGGAGGAAGAAGGCGTGAGGTATAGAGTGTATGAGGGAGAGCTAGGGGTTGTGGGGGATGGCAAGGCGGCAGGGCTGGTGAGTGCAGGTGGTGAGGTGGGAGGAGATTGTAGGGGTTGGGGATGTGGCTGACTGTGTAAGGCCCCGTAAAATGAGGGGCTGGTTTGTTGGGGGTTGGAAGTTGAGCCACCACTACTGAATCTCCCGGCTTGTAGGGGTTAGATGGGAGGGTATCCGGCTGTAAGTCCTGGTGTTTCTGGAGGTGGTGTATCCTTCTTTTGAAATGGTGTAGGGGTAGGAGGAGAGGGGCCTCTCCAAAGACACGTTCGTGGGGGGATGATGCTGTTGGTATTTCTGTGAGGTGACTCCTGCCACCACAGGGAGGTGCGGGGGAGGGCCTAAAAAATCCAGCTGGTGGGGTGTATGGTCGTCCTTGGGTTCTGTGTCCCCAGGGTTGGTGCAGGTGGCCACTGGGGCTTCGTCCTCGGTGTCCTCGTTGTCAAGGGATGAGACCTTACGGTGCCCCTGGGTGGTTGTCTTGCGTCGGGCAGCCTTGTGCTGCTCACGAATGTCATGGAGGGGTCATCTGTTGCTGCAAGCTGTGAATTCCCAAGGATTAATGGAAATCAAGTTGCTTTCCCTGGTGTTGGGGCACTTGCATTAGCAGTGGGCCCTGGTAATAGAGGGTACTGGTGTCAGACTTGGTTGGACTGGGGGTGGTCGGGGGTTGTGTGGCGGCACTGTTTTTTGTGTGGGGAATTTACTCACAGCACCGATCTGTTGTGGGGTGGTACAAAGGCGATGTACAAGGTGGATATATTTGTCCAGGTCTCCCATGGGGTCATGTATGGTGAAGTGCTCCCAGATAGCATTGGGGAGGATCCTGATCAGGGTGATGAAGACATGTTGCTCCTGGGTTTCCTTACTGTACTCTGGGTATGTGGCGGTGACGAGTCGCCTGGCCTGGACGATTGATTCCGTCATAGGTTAGGGAATCTAGTTGTGATAATGCCACAACTTTCCTTACAGAAGGGGTGACTGCTTGGGTCACTACTTAAGTGAAATCGGCCCATGTCAGCTCCGGGACGATTTTGGGTGCAATAGTGGCTACTGCTTTGCCCAGCAGAGGCAGGGTTGCTGCTATTTTTCGTCTGTCTGTATCGAACCCTATGTCCAAAAGTGGTTTAACTATTTCTAGGCAAGTGTGGACATCGTATTGGTCAGGGTCGAATTTAGGTATTTGAATGTAGGGTTTTGTCGTCATTTTGCCGAGATTTCCCTTGTTCCTTGTTGCCACCCACCGGGTAAAAAAACGCCGCTAGCCACCAGTGTTGTGCGGCATGTTTAAGGGTTGACTACTCATCCCCCAAACACGGCGCTTAGAACGGGGTCCTCTTTCTAGACCAGGCTGGGTATACTTAAGGCAACTAAAAGGAACAGGTCATAAAAACACTAGGCAACAAACCTTACAGATGTTATACCTTAATTCTTATACAGCCACAATACAGACAGGCGCACACTTTATACAAGAAAATAAGTTAATACAATGGACAGGGCAGGTAATGTAGCCAATGTTGCTGCTGGGAGGGCCCTGTTGTAGGAGGGCGGCCCAGAGCGGTGGTCTTCGTCAAGACAGGGACTTGCTGCCGCTGGGGCGTCCAGGGCCTTCGTCAGGAGGGCGGGCAGCTACTGGGTCATCTGGGAGCCTCATCAGGAGGTCGGCTACTGCTGGGTCTTCTGGGGGCCTTTGCCAGGAGCTGGTCACTGCTGGGTCGTCTGAGGACCTTCGTCAGGAGGCCGGGTATTGCTGGGTCATCTGGGAGGGGTCTGAGGGGGTGGTGAGGTAGGGGCGCCCATCTCTAGGGGGGGCCCAAGGGTTGGGGCCCAAGGGCTGCGCCCGAACAGAGAAAGTAGGCGTACCTGTCGGTGCCCACTCTGCTGGGGGGGGGCATTGTCGGGCAGGAAAGGGGGGTCCTGGGGACATATCGGCTGGTCTGGGGGCTGCGGTCTCTCCTTGGCTGGGCCTCCATCAGGGGTGTACTGTGGTGTCCCGTCCTCAAAGAGTCCATGAGGATCGAGGTCTGCTGGGGGCCTGGTTGTAGGGCGTGGACCCCAGGTCTCAGGGGGTCTCTCCAAATCTTCTCCAACTGCTGCTCCTCTGGTAGAGTGTTCCTGTACAGGGAAGGGGCGAGGAAATCCGAGCAGCCATAACCGGAGTTGGGTGAGCAGGGGAAATCCTCTGGAGGGGAAGGCACTGGTGTAGGGAGCGAGGGGCGGGATGTAGCTGTTCCCTCCCGGTGTGGCTGGTGGCCGTTGCTAGGTCCCCTAGGGCACGGAAAGCGGAGCGGCTTGTGGCCATCTCCCTCATGTGGCAGGAGGCCGTCACTGAGGGTCCGTGCCCCTGGCTGGCTTTGGGCGTAGCACGGCTGGTGGCTGTCACACGCCCACGGGTGCGGCTAGTGGCTGTCATTGGAGAGCCATGCCCACGAGGACTACACCCCGGGTGCGCCTGGTGGCCGTCACGGGAGTGCAGGTAGAGCTAATGGCCGTCACTGAGGCACGGCAAGTGGCTGTCACCGAGGTCCTACTTCCCGCGTGGACCGCAGGGATAGTATGGCTGGTGGCTGTCACCTCCTTGCGGGTGCGACTAGTGGCCATCGCCGATGTTGGGATTCTGCTGCTGGAGGCGTGGCTGGTGGCTGTCACTTGTCCGGTGGTGCAGCTGATGGCCGTCACCAATGCCCTCTTCCCTGGAGGGTTAAAGTGAGAGCAGCTGTTGGCCATCTCTCTCCGTGCACGGCTGGTGGCTGTTGCCTGGTGTGAGTGAGGGAGGGAAGCAGCGACTGAACGGCTGGTGGCCGTCTCCTGCTGGCTGTCTGGGGCTATGGAACTGCTACCTTGGTGTTGAGGCACCTGAGCATGAGAGGGGCGTAGAGGATAGGGGCAGGTAGGCTCGTCTTGCGCTGGGCCTGCGCTTACTGTATTTAACCCTTGGTTGTCTCCTCCTATGGTGGTCGTCGTATCCAGGTGGGGTGTTTTGGTGGCGTGCATTTCAGTATTATATGTCTATAAGTATATGCCACAGAAATACCTTTATACTTCATGTAAGGTTACGTACCGCCACGTAACAAAGAGCAGGTGAGGACAAAGAATGTTAGACATTATGGATAGTAATGTTAGAACATACATAACCTAAATGCAGTCACTGATGTTCAGTGTGACTGATGTGTGTGTGACACAAGCGTATTATATGCCTGTAAGTATGCTTTAGAAACATCCTGTTTCATGTTAGGTTACTTGAGTCCAGTTGAACCCACTACAACTCACTGCCACATAACAAAGAGCTGGTAAGGACAGGAACGTGTGACTCTATCGACGTCTGGACTAGAAATTATGGTTGGCCTATTGGGAGTTCCTAAATTCACAATAGTGGACGAGGTCGTGACATAGGTGCAGATTCAATGGGATCAAAAAGGTAAAAAGGTAAAACAAAAATAAGCCACACAGAATGTTAGACATTATGGATAGTTGTATCAGAACATACTTAGTGTTATGCTACGTTTTCAAGGTACAACTACTTGTCCCTCAGATACGTATGCGTGTGGCAGAGTCTCAAGTTGCCACGTCTCCGAGGGACAACCTCTCGTTCCTCCAGTACGTTGACTTACAGTGGGGTTCTTTTATCAAGACCGGGTCAGCATGCCGGAGGGAGGATAGGACAAAAACACGGCAGTAACTAAACAGACAAACATATATTAACAAAGTTACAATCCCAGATACAAATGCTACAGTAATCATTTACAAGGTAAATAGGTCACGTGGTTATTGCCAATGGACAAGTCTATACAAAATCTAGGTGTCTCTCTACCTGCCATGGGAATGTATGGAAATATTTCTACAGTATTCACGGCACCAATATAACACTGGGATATATGGTAAGTATGAATATGATGGCCTTTACACACAACAGTATTATAGTACTGGACAGCACTGTGATAGCATAATACACTTGATTATATATTACTCCTGTCACTCTTATGGCCGCTGGGTGCGAGAGGATGAGGTCTCGGTGTCACGAGGGTGGGGAGGGAAGAATTTACTATCACACTACTAGGGAATCCGCTATGTTCGGGGTGCACACTTAGGATGGACGTATCAGCTGACGTTCTAGCCGCACTTCTAGATTGGCCTTGTTTAGGTGAATTTGACTGGGGAGGGGAAATATCAGGTAAAAAATATTCAAGGGGTGGCACTGCTATTACCAATGATTTACACAAGTATATATATACACATACACTGCGGCCCATCCAGTTCTACACACTGATGAATACCAGAACATCACTGTGGCCAATTCTCTTACGTGGGGATTACTTCCACGTCACAGGTACGGTCACATGAGCTTGCCTAGTATGTATTCAGTTCATTGCACTTAACACTTCCACTGTTACTGGACGGTGAGTGTTTTCATCCTCTCTGAGCCTCTCTGGCTGGTGGTGTGGTGGGAGGCTCGCTCTTCCTGGATCCCCAACAGGGAGTGTGGGGCTCAGGACTGGGGCCGAAGAGGGAGAGCAGGTTGGCCTGGCGCCAGCTCCTGGGAGTGCCGGGTGGCGTTCCCGCTACAGGCAGATCTTGCCATGGAGTCCTGGGTAGGCCCCAGGGTGTCTGGGGGCCAGGTTCCCTCGAACCTGGGGTCACCAACAGGGGAGAGCTGCGGCAACTTCCGGAGGAAGGGATCGCCGTCAGGATCACTTCTCGGCAACCTCGGGCTGGGGGAGCTGCCGTCAGGACACGTTGGTGGCAACCCTTCTGTAGGGACCTTCGTCGCGAGGGCTGCCCTGGAGGGGCGGGCTGGAGAGAGCCAAGGCCCTGGATGGGGCCTTGCCAATGCATCTCCAGCAGGGGGTCTCCCCTGGACTCGCCTCCTGTGGGTGAGAGAGTACGTCCCGCCCGGCCACAGGAAAGAGGGTGGGCCAGGCAAGGGACCTTCTCTACAGAAGACGCCCTGGAGACAGAGGGTGAGGAGCGGACGATGGCCTGCACGGCGGTTCCCCTGCCCCAGCGCGCTGCAGGGAAAACGCGAGACCTGAGCAAGACCACAGCCCCCAGGCACCCGGGGGCACCCCCAAGACTCTGGGGCGTGACCTCCCCAGCCCCGTAAACAAGCAGCCCTCCTCCAGGAGCACACATAGGCAAGCCCGTCTGCTTGCCCAGTTCGGCCCCAGTCCCGACAGCCGCCTTCCCCATCGAGGGCACTCTAGGGAAGGGCCTCCCTCTATGTTGCCTAGCAGCCCACTCCAGATGCCCCAGCCCCTGGCAGAGGTCCCGTGCCTCCTGCATTAGGGCACACCTGACGAGATCCCTCCCACACCCAGACGACACCTGTGAGCAGCCCAAGACCACAGCAGCCTGGACCAGAGTCCACCAGTCCTACTGTGTCCCTTACCTGTTCAGTGTGTAACGTTAATGTTGTATCCTGTTCTGAGTTGTAATTGAGGTTATATGAGTATACGTGTAAGGCTGGTTGACCCAAGTTTTTATGCCCCTTTCCTCTTGTTGTATACTCTAGACCGGGTCTCGAAAGGGAACCCCAGCTCAGTAGCTCATGTTCAGAGGACGAGGAGTCGACCCCTGAACACGTAGCATAACACTGGTGGCTAGCAATGGTTCTTGATCCGGTCAGAGAGCAACGAGGAACATAAGGGAAGGTTTTAAAAAATGGCGGCCAAACCACATGTGCAGTTACAAAGTTCGACCAAGAACAGTACGATATTAATACATACCTGTCCATGGTTAAGCCACTATGGACATAGAATTATTTTGATCATGACAGGGAGAAGATAGCAGTTACCGTGCCACACCTGGGCAAGGCAGTGTCAAGTACTGCCACCAAGATCGTCCCAGAGCTGACATGGGAGCAATTTACACAAATTGTGACTCAGGCAGTCACGCCATCCTTGGGGAAAGTCATAGCTCTGTCACAGCTCAACACCCTCATCTACGAAGGCAACCTGGACGACACGCTTATCCAGGCCAGGCAACTCATCACCACTACTTACCTGGAGACCGATGCAGCCACCCGGGAACAGCACATATTTAATACATTGTTGAGGATCCTCCTCATCACCATAAGGGAACATTTTACAATATATGACCCATCGGGAGACCTCAGCAAAGATGTACAGCTCGTACAGTGCCTCCTAGCCACCTGCTCCACCTCACAGCACATCGGCGCAGTCAGTAAGTTTCCCACCCAGAGGATGATGCCACACCACAAACCACGGACACCTCCCGCCCATGCAAGCCCTTCAACAACGCCTACCATACCCAGGGCACACCCTACCAAGAGACGCCCCAACCCCAAGGAGAATACAAATATTATTTCCATCAACCCATGGGAATTCTCCGCCTGCAGATGCAGTTGCGCTATCTATGACATCTGTGATTAACTAGATGATGAGGGCACGGAGGACGACGCCTCATCCACAGACTACACCGACCCCAAGAAGTGGAGCCCAAAGAGGAAGATGCCCCACAACAGCTGGATTTTTAGGACCGCCCTCACATCTCCCCACGGTGGCGGGGTCCACCTCACAGAAATACCGCCCCCCCTGTCTACAACAAGATGAGACTGAATGGGGTAAATGCGAGGCTACTGGTTGACATGGGATCGGCCAGATCTTGTCTCTATGGCCATTTCTACTCCTGCCACATCTCGGCTTTTGGTCCGCTTCTCCCCAGCTCAGCTCACCTCTTTGATGCAGGGGATAACCCCACGCCAATATGTGGGGAAACCCAGGCCCTACATGCCAGTACCAACCAGCAAGCATCCACCCAACACAAGTTCATCATTTTTGACTCGACCTGCCGTGCCTGTGATGGCTACTTGGGGTTGGACCATTCAGCAATGACTGTCACACACGACTTCTCCATTTCCCGAAGCCTCCAGACCCCCCCTCCCAGTTACTCTGCATGTGCACATCCCATCCCCCTCACCCTACTCCCCCCTGCCATGTCCTCCACCCTGCCCCAACCCCCCCTGTCCCCCACTCCTCCATACCCCACCTTCCCCACAACCATCACCTCCACCCTGACCAATCCCTCCCAGCACGAGGCCTGGCTACACCTGAACAGACCCACCGGAACCTGTATCCTGTTCTCCTCTAGCATATCACATGGGGCCTTCTCCTCTTGCCTACTGTCTCCCACCTTTCTTCCCCCCCACCTCAGAGCAGTGCGCATTGCCAACCAACATCTCCACCACCCCCCTCACCCTTCCCAGAGGATTAGTGGTCGGAGAAATGGAGGAGGCTGAGCCTTGTGCAACCCCCCTCCTCCCCTGCCACCCTACCCCCTCTACCTGAACACCTCTCACCCCACCAGGCTGACAGCCTATGATGCCTCCTGCTGGTCTTCCAAGACCTGTTTTCATCAGGACCAGCAGACATCGGCCACACCATGTGCCTGACACCAACCTATTCACCAACCATCACAGTGGAAAAACCCCAAGCAACGGGCTGAGGAAGACTGGCAGGTCCAGGAGATGCTCGATGCCGGCATCATCTCCCCATCCACCAGATCGTGGTCCTCTCCAGTCGTCCTGGTTAAAAAGAATGACGGCACCATGCACTTCTGTGTGGACTATAGGCGACTAAATGACGTGACCACCCAGGATAGATGACTTCCTTGACTCCCTATACAGGGCATCCTTGTTCTCCACCTTTGACCTACAATCAGGATATTGGCAAGTCCCCGTACATCCAGAGGAGAGAGGAAAGACAGCCTTCTTGACCAGTAACGGGAAACATCATGAGTTCAACGGACTCTCGTTCGGATTCTGCAGACCCCGCCATGTTTTCCCGACTGATGTAGTCAGTCCTCAGTGGCCTCAGCTGGGAAATCTGCCTAGCATACCTGGATGACATAATCATTTTCAGCCGGACATGGGCTGACCACCTCCAGCACCTCAAGCAAGTCTTCCTGTGCATCCTCCAGGCAGGACATAAGCTTAAACTATAAAAATGTATCCTGGCTGAATGGTCTGTCTCCTTCCTGGGCCACATCATCTCGAAGGAAGGCATATCACCCGACCCCAACAAACTGCAGGCTATCGCAGACCTCCCCCTACCATGAGATGTCCACGAAGTGCGCGCCTTTCTTGGACTCACATCTTACTACCGGTGCTTTGTAAAGGGTTTCGCCAACATCGCAAAACCTCTCCACGACATGACTTAAAAGGGCGAGCCTCTCATCTGGACTGATGAGCAAGTCACAGCATTCCACACCCTCAAAACCAAACTTATCACCACTCCGGTCATTGCATTCCCCGACTACACCCTGCCCTTTCGCCTGTACGCCGACGTGTCCCTAGTGGCGATCGGCGCCGTCCTAGCCCAGGTCCGAGAGGGGCGAGAGCACATAATCACTTGTGCCAGCCGCACCCTCAACCAAGCCGAGAAGAACTACGCTGCCACCAAACGTGAATGCCTGGGCATTATATGGGCATTGGAGCACTTCCTAGCTTACTTCTCCAGCACTCACATCATCATCATAACGGACCACCAGTCTCTGCAATGGCTACTCCAGTCCCACACCCATAATGCCCAAATAATCAGGTGGAGGGAAACTTTCGAAAAGTTTTATTTTGAAATCTCCTATAGACCTGACAAACCACACACCAACTCCGACGCCTTGTCCTGCCTGCCAATCAACTCCGTCAATGCCACCCCCAGCCTCCTACACCAGTGGCAGAACAGGGAATGCCCCCACTGGATGCCACTCTGGGAGTTCTCTAAGCTCCAAGGGCATGGAGATCACCTGTTCACCCAGGTCGGACACATAGTCCTCGACCTGGATACCACCCTTGACGCAATGACCCACCTACATTCAGACAGCGGCATCCATCCTGGCACCAAAAAACTTCTACAGATATTTAACAATATTTATTGGACACCCGGCCCCTCCAACCTGGCCAAACAAGTCATCCAGGCCTGCCAGGCCTGTGCACTAGGCAAGGACATCACCCGAACACCTGGCCCATCGGGAAACATCACCGCCCACAAACCATGGCAACTGTTGTCCGTGGATGGAGTTGGCCCCCTACCATCCAAAGCCAGTTACAAATACATCATTACCTTTGTAGACACTTGCTTGAAATTCCTCATTGCCTGCCCAGCCAATGAACACCACGCTGTGGTCGTTGCCGATGCACTCATCCGGCACGTCTTCCCCTACTTTGGCATCCCCCAAGCCCTTCACTTACTTAGACAACGCCCCAGAATTTACTGGCAAGATCTGGAAAGAACTCGCCACCATCTTTGGCTACGAAATCTCCCACTCCTCGCCCTCTTGGCCCCAAAGGAATGGAGTATGTAAGAGGAGCCACCGCACCCTTGTCAACCAAGTGCGGGCCCGCATACAGGAAACAAACAGTTAAGACTGGCCGGTGCATGTGAAAATTATACAGTGTGGGATGAGCACCTGCCCCAGAGAAGACAGTATCACCCCCATGAATGGGTGCTTGGAGAAACCCCCTCCTCCTACCCTTACGACACCTCCTTCAAACCCCCCCACATCTCCCACGTCCGACCCCCTTCACCATCTCAAGAGCCGACTGCACCACTTACAAAAACACCAGGACTTACAACCTGACATCACCCCATCCAACCCCTACAAGCCAGGAGACTCGGTAATGGTAGCGCAACTACTGATCCCAAGCAAAATCTCACCATGGTTCGAGGGACCGTACACCATCATCAACGCCCCCAACCCACATCAAGTTACCATTCAGTATCACAATACCAAGCGCACATACCAAAACCACCACGTGCAACTATTTCTTCCCCCACCTAGTACAGCCCAACCATGCTGCACCCACTCCACCCCCACCACACCACACCACACCACCACCACCTGCCATCCCAGAGCACACATCTGACTCATACGCCTGCTATTTCACGCCTTCCTCCTCCTCCTCACCCTCACCTACCCCCCTCTTCCACAACCACATACCCCACCCCACCCCCACGGGCCCCCGACGCATCCCTGATGACCTCACCTGACACCCCACCTCCCGCAACCACGCTACCACCACAGGACACAAAGGCTCAGCCACCCAGCCAAGAGACCCCCCACCCACCCCCAGTCACCCCACCACGTCACCAACACCTGCAACCACCTCTACACCCACACAGTTCTCCTCTCCACACCCCCGTCTCCACTACCACAACCTATGCCAGACCACGCACCAGCCCCTCAACCACCACCACCGCCACAACTCCACGTACTCCACCACCAAGACAATCAACCACCTGCCCACGCCCGGCCGCTGCACCACGTGGCTCCACCACCTCACCACCCACACCTGTCCTCATCACCACCACAACCTTATCTGGCCACCTCTCCTGTCCACCAACCAGGTATGCAGCCACACCCTCATCCACACCCCCAACATCACTGCAACCACCCTCACCCACACCTATCACACTGAGAATTCACCAGGTGCAATGGAAACTTTCACCAACCCAATCCTCCAGGGAGAGGATTTGCACCTGCCCTCAAAACTCCCATAAAATCCAGGTCACCTCACCTGTCGCCAGCATTCAACCAGGAGACATCAGCCGCTCACCACCATCGGAGATGAAGAAATGCTGCGTAACCTGGACCCCTTCCCAGGGGAAACACCAGCATATCTGAGGGACACCTCACCTCCACCCTCCATGTTACCTATGCCCCGCACCAGGAACCCAATCCACCCACCCACCACTGGACTACTCTCCTCCACCACCTCACACCGACCCACTGGACCACCACCTTGGACACCCACCACCTCCAGCCACGGGGACGTGACTTCCCCATCAGTGGTGATGAATACCCACCCCAACGGGAGACTACGAGACTACGGAATGGGTGGCGCAATACCCACCCCGTGGAGGAACCACAGACTGGGTGTTGAAACACCCACCCCAGAGGGAGACCACAGGGAGGCGCATAGAGCATGCATAAGGCCCACTCAAGACGGGCCTATGCCCCTTACTACCTTGCACCCTTCTTTCCCTCAACACAGCCAGGAGCAGGAATGCCGCCCAGGCAGAGTACTCTCCAGCCAGGCCAGCACTCACCAGGATCGGAGTGGGACTTGTAGAGATACAGTCCCAAGCAGCACCGCGTCAACGGCCACCATCCGTGTCGGGGAAGAGTCGGCCACCGTAAACTTTTCAGCTGCTACCTCCTGCAGGACCTGAGTGATGGCCACTGTCTGCACCAGGGAAGGTACTGCCACCATACACCCTTCACCTGCAGCCACTCCTGGGAACAGCACCGTGGTGACAGCCACTGTCTGCACCGGGGGGAGATTGGACACCATACATCTTTCTGCTGTGACCCCAGAGAAGGGCAGAACCGTGGTGATGGCCATCGTCTGCTCTGGGGAAGGATCGGCCACTGACCGTCCTTCATCTGCCACCTCCTCAGGGAGTAGGAGCACAGTGATGGCCACTGTCCACACCGGGGAAGAGACGGCCACTGTCCACACCGGGGAAGAGACGGCCACTGTGCACCCTTCACCTGCTGTCTCAGGGGCATGTGGAACCATGATGACGGCCACCGTCTGTGTCGGGGAGGAATCGGCCGCTGTATGTTCCTTGTCCATTGCCCTTGCGACTACCCTCATGGAGGATGTCCCCTGCTTGTCCCACCACCCACCCAGAGTCTGAGTGGGACACCCTTCTCTCTCTCCCCACAGGAGCAGTTACCAGGTGAAGTAGCAGCTGAAGGAGATCTGGCAAGGCCCTGTAGTGAGTCTGGGAGTCCGTGCCTTGCAGGCAGCACCCCAGCGATGCCCCTCACTGTCCAAATCCATGGGGAAGGGATGTCGCAGGCAGCTCCTGACGGCAACTCGACCTGAGTGAGACTGCAGCCCCCAGGCACCCAGAGGCACCCCCAGGACTCTGGGGCGTGTCCTCCCCAGCCCTGTAAGCAAGCAATCCTCCTCCAGGAGTGGGCGTAGGCAAGCCTACCTGCTCGCCCTGTTCGGCCTCAGTCCCAAGGGCCGCCTTCTCCACCAAGACCCCACTAGGGAAGGGCCTCCCTCCATGCTGCCTAGCAGCCCACTCCAGAGGCCCCAGTCCCTGGCAATGGTCCTGTGCCTCCTGTGGTAGGGCACAACTAACGAGATTCCTCCCACACCCCAGGCGACACCTGTGAGCAGCCCAAGACCAAAGCTGCCCGGACCAGAGTCCACCAGTCCTACTGTGTCCCTTACCTGTTCAGTGTGTAACGTTAATGTTGTATTCTATTCTGAGTTGTAATTGAGGTAATATACGTGTAAGGTTGATTGACCCGAGTTTTTATGCTCTTCCTCTTGTTGTATACTCTAGACCCGGTCTCGAAAGGGAACCCCAGCTCAGTAGCTCGTGTTCAGAGGACGAGGAGTCGACCCCTGAATACGCTGCATAACACTAAAATATTACTTATGAAAATCAAAACCATTGAGAATAATCTTAATTTTCATAATTTCAGAATTTATGATTGTAGACTTACATGGGTAGTGCGATGAGTAAGGATGGAAGTTTAGAGACTAAAGTGCTTCAAAGGGTCTCTGGTTCTTTGAAAGCATGATATGGAACAGGGAAGTGAGCATGGAAGTGAAGTCACTGCATGATAGTATTGCGATACCAACTTTAACCTATGGAAGTGAAACTTGGACTTGATTGAGGGACACAAGCAGTGGAAACATGAAAGGATCATGTGGAGTTACATGGAGAGACAGACTGACAAATGAGGAAGTGAAGGAGTATTGTGTATGGATGTGAATGTGATGGAAAGTGTTGGGAGAAATACACTGAGGTGGTTTGGCCGGGTGGAGAGGATGGAGAGCGAGAGACTGAGAAGAATGAATTCGAGTGAAGTGGAGGGGGGAAGAGAGAGGGGGAGGCCGAGGATGATGTGGAGGGATGGAGTGGAGAGGTATATAAGCGAGGGGGGTATGGGCTGGGAGTTGACTCAGGACCTTGGTGTGGACCTCAGTGACTGTGACAAGTTGGTGTCTAAAAATATAGTGCCTTGGGAGCCACCCAGCTTTACTGCTGGAGTTTCATGGCTCCCAGCACCAAAGACCAAGGCGCTAGAGGCAGAGGCCTACCACTTGTTTCGTAACACCATTGTTCGTCACTTGGGGTCCCACCAATTGTTCACAGATGGCTCCAAGTCCAGTGAATGTGTCGGTGCTAGTGTGCGGTCGACTGAACGTGCCCTTAGGTTGCCAACTGATACATCTGTGTTTACCTTCGAACTTTTTGCTATTGACAAAGCCATAGACTATGCTCTCAATTCTCGGCATGACTCGTCACATTTTCAGATTCAAAATCAGCCCTTCAGGCGACTGGCTTCTTGCACTACGGATTCTAATGAGATCCAGGGCCGCATCGTTAATAAATTGCATTCATGCAACAAGTCCTTCATGCTGATCTGGGTGCCTGGTCATTGTCGTATTTACAGCAATGAGCAGGCTGACTTACATGAAAAGTTGGCTGTAGAACTCGAGGAGACTTGGGACGTTCCTCGTGATCTACTGTCGAGTCTCTCTCTAGGAAAGAAATCAATAAATCTTCTGTGGCAAGGTCAGTGGACCAGACTAAAAATTCCAACATGCAAGCCATACCTGGGCGACTGGGATACTGACCGCCCCCGGCTTCCGCAGAGGCTGCGACGTCAAGGATAAGAGAGAGAGAGAGAGAATTGGAGGGTGAAAGAAAACGAATGTCATCGCAAACCAATGTAAACTGGCGATTTCCGGATCATTTGGTAGGTGTCTGGTGTTGCCATGCTCTCAACCAGTGATCTGTCAATATTTTCAGTTGTTTTCTCATTATCAGCTAGCTTACAGGTACCTGTGATGTCGGATCTGTGTCTATATGACCCTGTATAAGACAGTCCTATATTCTCTGAAAACAGATAGTTCTTGTTGAAGACTGTTATGCTACGTTCTCGAGGGTCAATTTCTTGCTCCTCAAATACGTATGATTATGCTAGGGTTCTTGGCAAGACCGGGTGAATGCATACAACTGATAGAACAGGGCATAAAAACTCGGCTGAGACCAAACTGACAAAAATATATTAACCAAATTTACAACTCCAGGGCAAGATACGATATTACACAATACACAGGACAGATGGTACAAAGCAGACATATATGGACGTGGGGGTGTTAAAGCACAGAACACTTACGACAGGACTTCAGAATGTACGTTACAGTTATGATGTGGCACAAACATTTATAGCAAGTTCTGACACTGAAGTTGTAGTATAAAAGGGGTCACTTATATGATAACTTGGGCACTGAATTCACATTACAGGACATGACACTTATACACTGGCATAGGGTAGTCACTAAGTCTTCTTGGGCAATTCACACTGGCAGGTCTGGTAGGAAGTCACTGGTCACTTCCTTCCATAGGAGGCACGGGACTTTCATCGTGGGCCGGGTTCCCCGAGTAGTATCACTGAGCGGTGTGGTAGGAGGCCCACCTCTGTTCAGGCCCAGGCGTGGTGTCTGGGCCTCTGGGCTAGGGCCGAAGAGGGAGAGTAGGCACGCCTAATGGCGCCGACTTATGGGAGTGGAGGCCCGGTCTCCTGGATCTGGTAGGCCTCGCCCTGGGGTCCTTGGCATGCCCTGGGGTGGCTGGGGGTTATGGTCCCTCAGGCCTTGGGTCGTCATTAGGGTAGGACTGTGGGAACTTCTGCTGGGGGAAGTCGCCATCAGGGTAGGGCCACGGCAACCTCATGCAGTAGGAGTCGCCGTTAGGATAGGGCTGCGGCGACGTCTCTGTCAGGGCTACACCAGGCGGGGGCATCCTCAGGAGCCCGGTTGTGGGGTTAGGACTTCGGGACTATCAAGAATGAATTAATGAATGAAAATGTGACATGGGAGTGCAACAGCAGAGGTCATATGCTGCTGAACACAAACAATAAAAGAAAGTCAAGATATATAAAAAACAATAAAAAGCAAAGAGAAAATCCACAGTTTAAAAGAAACACAATAAAAAACTAGGAGAAAAACGGTGCTTAAAACAAACCAATACTATAAAAGAAAACCAAACCTAAAAGCATGGTGGAAAGATAGAGGTTAAAACCGGAACATTATCATTAAAACACAAGTTAACCAGAGGAATCCCATCGACGTATGGGTACGTTGTGACGTTTTGTCACAGCTACACCCATCGACGCACCAGTACGTCGCGCAATTGCAAGGATCATAATTTGCACAGATTTCAAAATTCGTACTTGATTTTGGGTACGTAGGCTCGAACGACCTTCCCCTATCTGCCAACATGCGGGGACACTCGGTGACCCCGCGTGACCCGCGCGCGGCCGCACCTCGTCCACTTACCTTCCAGCAATGACCCAGGTCAGACATGGCATGCTGAGGCTTCTCAGACGGGCAGATTCAAGCCACCCTTGATGCCTTCACAGGCGACAGTGATTCGCCACTTGGTGACGAGGTGGAGGATAAGGACTACATCCAGCCTGAGGAGGAGGAAAGCAGTAGCAGTGATGAGGAGGTCCCTTCACCAAGAAAGGGGCGCTACGTCACCTATTGCGCCACTAGAGAGGGCCTACCAGCACCCAAACAGCATGGTAAGACCCCTATTTTTTTTTTTTTTATGTGTCCGACTCTGGGCATAGGCTTCACAGCCTGCTATCAAGGCCCAGCAGTCCTCCTACATACCATGTCACCACTTCGGCACTAACACCCACCGTCCATATTGAATACATGCTAGGGCTGTCTCATACAGGATTGGTGTATTGGTATTAGCGGGGGTATTTTTACGACATGTCGGCGGGTCTTCTGGTAGATCAGTAAAGCCTGATTTGCTGAATTTCAAATCCTTAAACTGTTTCCTGCACCAGCGAGGATTCGAACCTGGGTCCGTGGGACCGCAGGCCACCTCTCTACCGATTGAGCCACTGCCTCCCCCACTACCACTACATGATGTAGAGGGTGAAAGCGAGGACGAGAACGAGAACGAGGACAAGGAGGGAGCCGTGGGATGTGCTGCCACGTGGTACGGCCGCGAGATTATCACCCATCGCGGCCCCGAGAGGACAGCACGTCGTTTTCTAAGGTATGGGGCTAGTGTCTTGTTTGGGGAGGCCGGAAGTGGTGTGGAGGGAATGGAAAGTGAAAGTGAGTCTTGTGGTGGTGAGTGAAAGGGAGAGTGGTGGGCGTGAGTCAATGCGTTCACGTGGTGGTGAGGGAGCGTAGCAGGCCAGGTGCGGCGGTGGGTCACAGGGTTGAATCACGTGGTGTGGTGATGGAACGGCAAGGTGAGGATAAGCCACTCCCCAGCACGTCTTATGCTCCCCAATATTCCCAGACCTACTCCCCACAGCCCCCTGATGATCCCTAAGGTTGTAAGGGTAAGGGTAAGGCTAAGGCTAAAGGGCGAGGCAAGAGGAGCACGAGTGGGGAAGCCCTTCGTTCTCCTCCTCCCCAACCTCCCCCACCATCATCTCCCCACCCCGACGAAGGTGACGATGGGAGTGATGTCACATGGAATTGGGAAAATGGGAGTGATTTTCCTCCCATAATTCACCCCTTCACTGAGCAGGGACGAGCAGGCGGCACAGCTCCTAGAATCCACCGTGGCTCAAGTAGCTTGGATTTTTTCCACCTGCTTTTTGATGAGGATTTTGTGCAGCAAATTGTAGAACAAACGAACAAGGGCTGGATTCAATAAACACTTAAGACACCGGACCTCCTAATGGTACCTAAAGATACGGTGCTGAGGCAGAATCAATCATTAAGCATGGGCGCAGTCATCTTGCACCAAGATCTGGCGCCTCAAGTTAAGTGGTTGGGGGACATACCTTAATCTACATCACAACCCGGAATCAGTCTGTTTATCAAGTATGCGACCTATTGGACTATCGATCGCCTATGGCCCTCTTCACTTCTAATCAACGCCATACAAGAAGAAATTGAACAGACAGAAAAATAAAAGATGTGCCATATTCGTTTTTAATGCACATAAGACCTCCAGCAAAACTTATTTATTTGTAGAGCTCAAAACTTTAGCGCTTATGAAATGATGAGAGATAACATATCCCACCGTAATGACAACAGTGTAATGACAGAATTTTTAACAAGTGCAGAGCTCTAAATTTTGACATACAAAAAAATCAGAGTTTTAGTGAGTAGGCTGCCACCACCCAGCNGGGGGGGGGGGAATTACAGTGTAAGCAGGCATTAGGCGAAGCGAATGTGAGCCAGACGGCTTCATACACTTGTTATTTTCAAACAATGTTACAATCAGCAACAATCTGTATCGATGAAAGAAGACGGCGTTATCATATCAGTTGAAAAGGGATAAGGGGGAGGGGAATATTACTAACACTGATGTATATGACAATTTACTTCACAGAAGTAAGGAAGGAAGGGGGGGAGGGATATATGGATTTTAAAATTACTGACCTGTATCGATGAAAGAAGACGGCGTTATGCCGGTCTCATGCAACTCGCACGGTTCTAATCCTGGGGATTGGCTACGACTTCGACTGATCCCTCTGCACCATTGCTGTCGTTACACTTATTACCAAGGAATGTGAAAAATATGTTTACACTCGGCCGACACGGATGGGTTGACTTATGGTGCTTAAAAATTTGTAATAAGCGTATGGGATTTACAATTACACCGAAGCATAAACAAAGGAGCGTCTGAACAACTTGTATCCATGTGTTGCGGTTGTCGGGGCCAACGTGACTAAACGCGAGTGTAATGCAAATATCACTGTTACAAATGTTTATTATCAGCATTTAGAATTTAAATAAGCTTTTTACTACTATTTACTACTATATAGTTCAAGAAGGAGATATCACGAACACTGACTACAAATTTCTAATTCAAAGTACGAAGACAAATTTTCGCGGTTATTAATCTCTTGCTAAAATTTACGATTCTATGCACATCGTGGGAATCGGATGAACCCTATGCACAAAGTCAATTTTACATAGTCGCCCAATTCAGTTCCTCTATCAATAGAGTCTCACGTTCACTATGAATACTAACAGGGATCAAATCTGAATATGGAATTAACGGTCAATCACTACATTGCGCAGGCAAAACATATTTAGTGGTTCAAGGTTACACTTACATTACACGTACACTAACTTATACTACACTTGTACTAACTTAAATTATACTTAAATTACCCTTAAAATTACAGCATTATATCTTTGCAAGGTAATATAAATGTGTCAAAAATAAACATGTCACCGGGAAAGCCTGGGGCCGCTCGAGCAGTCAGTTGCTGATTGTGGCTGTGCAATTAGCTCGCCGACATTTAACTCGAGAGAGAAGGTTCAGAGACCCATTAGATTCTCTCCATGTGCCTGATGAGCATTTGCTACGGTATTAATGGTTTCCACGACATTAAATCATATTTCTGGCAGTTCATGGGCTGATAATGGATGTGCCAAACAATGACTGATATACTAAGGTGATACTTATATGAAGACAATATTTTTATTTTAGACATGGCACTGGAATTAAGGTGTTAAACCTAGCAAACATTACCTAAACAAAGCCTATGCGATACAAACCATTTCATGCATCAATATACTGGATAAGGTAACAAGGAAAATCTAAAGGAATGCCTTCTTTAACAATATGAATACTCACCATAAGACCAAAGCGAAATTATTACTGATTGATGGGATCAACGTTAATCTTTGGTATATAGGAAACTTTTCCCAGGTAACTGCTTACAATACCAGACGATTCTTAGTCATCAATGCCAAAAGCACAACCCCACCTCCCTCCCCCCAAAAAAAGGAAACTTCCTAGTTTTAGACTTGTATGATCCAGCTAACCAAAGTGGTGTAATCAAACCCTATCTCTACCAATGAAGCCTCATGAATGGGTTAGGTTTGTTTGCTATGGTAAGTTAGGACAAACAGCTTACATCCTTAGAGGCTCTATGTAACTAACAACAGAAATATGCATTTTTTTTTTTACTTAAAATTTACTTTGTCTTCCTCATTGCCTTGGCTGCCTTCCCTTTAACTTGTGATCTAAAATCACGAAATTTCTTCTTCACTTCACTGCTCTCCCTTTTCACTCTGCTAACACTATTCACCCTATAGGTAATACTTTCCTATGTTAGCATCTTTGCTTTCTTTGTAATGCCTGTGTTTAGTGAGGAATAAAATAATTGTTTTTATTTTAGAGACTTTATTAATCAAAACTAAGAGGGTAAATTTTTCCTTTATTTTTATTTTTATTTTTATTTTTTGTTCCATTTCATATTTTTGGGGGGAGGGGTTGGGAGGGGTAGACCGAGAAAGACATTGGACGAGGTCATTAAGTGTGACCTCAGGGTTAAGGGATTGAACAGGGAGGCTGGCAAAGATCGAGCAGCATGGAGAGCCGCCATTAGGTGTCCAAGGCCGACGCATGCATGCTGGAGCCTTCAAAAACGAAAACGAAAACGAAATTGTTTTGAGGCCTCATTTGTTGTGTATATGAATAATAACCATAATATGACTGACTGACGATCTGATCGGAAATATTAGAATAGTGGAAGGGACTGGCCTTCTGTAACTGTTTAACTAAACCTAACCTAACTTAACCGTACCTAATAATAACCTAACCTAACCCAACCCAGCCTAACCTAACCTAATCTAGCCCAGCATCCAGTTGGGAAGTTGGGAAACGAAATCCACCTTTCAGTATGTTGGGCAAAGATTCGGTAATATTCATTTGTACACAGAACACATACAGGCATATACTACATGATAGCACAAAACCACTGATAGTAAGATTGTCCGCTAAAGAAACGGCAATAAAGGAAATAAATACCACTAAGAGTGCGTCATTTGAAAAGTTAGGACGTACCTTCTTTGGTTCTGTTGGACTTGGAGTTTTTATTTCCATTAAATATTTCGCTACAAATAAAATTTATGCCAAGTGAGTTTGTGGTGTTACTTCCTCCTATTGGATTGAGGACTGTGTGTTGTGCATGTTCTCCCCTCTGTGCTTGTGTTTACATTAGTGAGGTAAACAGATGATTTGACGGTTCGCTCCGTGATTGGCTGATCGTGACAAAGCCTCATTTGTACGATTCTTTGTCATTGGCTGAGCAGCAATCAGCGGATGACGGCCGATTTAAGGCACGTATAACTTACGACCGGGTAAGGTGCCGTAAAAAAAATAAACTCCGGTGAGAGATATGGCGCCACAGGAGCGCGTAATCTGAAGTGCCATATCTTGCTCAGTGAATCCAGCCCCAGGTTTGCAAGCAGCCAGCAACGTGAGAGTGAAAGACTGGGCACAAGGAGCAGACATTCGGTCATGTATTATTACCCTGTTTCCCCGTCGGAGATGTTCGTTTTTATGTGCCTGGTACTTCTGATGGGTCTTTTACGTAAAAACAAAATTCCATCCTACTGGACTATGGACCCTCTAATGCAGACACCAATATTTGGCAAGATCATGAGCCGTAATCGGTTTCAGCAAATCCTAAGCCGCCTCCACTTTTACGATGCTGATGATCATGCCAATGCCAATGATACAAATAAGATGAGGCGAATTAGGCTGGTTTTTGATCACCTAAGGCAAACATTTCGTTCCTCATTTTATCCCTATAGAGACCTTGTCATAGACGAGAGTCTCGTGTTGTGGAGAGGCAATATTTCTTTTCGCCAGTATATACCCAGCAAAAGGCACCGTTTTGGCTTCAAGATCTTTGTTATGTGTGACTGTAGGACTGGTTATGTGCAAGACATAGTCTTGTACACACCGCGGTGCACAGAGACATAATAGAAGATCGCAGTATTGGACCCTCGGGTACCTTCATCGTGGTCACGTCCTCTACCTCCATAACTGGTACACTAGCCCTCTTCTCGCTCGTTATCTACACCTGCATGACATAGGACTCTGTGGTACGGTCAAGGTGAATAGGCGACACATGGTCAAGGTCGGGCGGAAGCTAGACAGAAATGAGGTGGTCTTCTTCAAGGCTAACAACATCCTGGCAACAGTGTGGAACCACAACAGGGAAGTCTGCCTCCTATCCACTGTTCACCGACCTTTGATGCACCGCACAGAGTCCGTTGATTACCGTAGCGAGGGCAGGAGGCGTCGCATCTGGAAACCTGAGTGTGTTCTGGACTACAGCATCAACATGCGGCTCGTGGACCAGTCAGACTCGATGATATCGAGTGTAGAGTGTGCCAGGACCACGATGAAGTGGTACAAAAAGCTCTTCTTTCACCTGCTGGACATAACTGCCCTCAGTTGTCACCACCTGCATGACCTGACAACAGGTGCGCAGGAAACCTTTGAAGGTTTTGTGCGGGAGCTGTGCAGAGAAATTATTGCTAAGTATGCTGAGGAGAGAGCTCAGCAACGACCCCGCTCTGCCCCTACCGCCAAAACTCCACTCAGAATTTCCGGTCGCCACTTTGCAACTCCGATCCCTCCACAACTGAACAGACCTAGGCCCCAACGCAGATGTCATGTGTGTGGTAACTCACGTGCGAGACCCAACACTCAGAGAAAAGACACCCGCTATGAGTGCGTACAGTGTGATGTCGGTCTCTGCATTCACCCTTGTTTCCAGGAATATCACACAATGATGCAATTCTGAGATGGTGTGATAGGGATAAGACGCTTGTTCTCAGGAAAGTATGAGACATACAGACGCTCTGTGTAATCATAAGGCCTATGAATATGTAAATATGTGTATAAAGTGGACACTGGTATAAGTTGAACATTATTATTTTAGTGCATAAATACTGTATATTCTAAGTCGAAACATTCCTAGCGAGTGTGTAAAGGTGCGATATTCAGACGCTCTGTGTAATTATAAGACCAGTGAATATGTGAATATTAGTACAAAGTGGAAACAGGTATAATATTAGTTGATAAATATCATTTTTGTGCATAAATATATTTTCTAGCGAGTGTGTAAAGGTGCGATATTCTGTCGCTCAGTGTAGTTATAAGGCATATATATAGGTAATTACCAATATAAAGTGTAAACGGGTGTTTTTTTTTACTTGAAATGTATGATGTAAGTGCAAAAAAATATCCTAAGTCGCAACGCGAGTGATTTTGGGCTAGCAGTGCGCTATATATCGTTGTAAGGATTGTGAGTACGTGAAAACATTTACATTGTTTGTAGAATGTTATAATGGCATTGAACGAATAATATGAAACTAGAAAAAATGTTATGTATGTTGAAAGATGAGTCATAGCGAGTGCGCTGAATATGCCATCATACGCTAGCATTATGCTAAATATCATCGTAGTGAATGTAAACAGCTGAAACCATTTACATAAAGTCAAAAATGCTAAAATGTAATTGAAACAGTAATATGCAAGTAAATAAAATGATATGTATCCTGAAACAAGAAACTTAGCGACTCAGTGTTACGAAAGTGACCAAACTCGCTATGCTCGCACAGTGGAACAATGCTTATTTTTCCTATATATCTTATTGAAAACCCTTATATTATTGTTCTTATTGTTGATTAGATCAAAATGAATAAATGTAGACGTGTTAATGTTTGTTTCTTCCAAAATTACCTACCACAGAAAACGTGCGAGCCAGACTCTCCATTGTAAGAGTATGATACCTACACGGGGGGGGGGCTCACCTGTTCTGACCACTTGGGGATCCAGGGAACCACTTTCTTGTCCACAGTCCTTTGTTTCTCATCTAAAGTGGATGTTTTAGTTAATAAATATTTTTTCAAAAAAAGCTTGGGATTGGGGGGTATCAGAGGTGGGAAATCGGTTGGGCCATGACGGGTTAAAAACATGGTAAAGCCCTAGAGCTTGTGAAGAAGGCCAGGGCGCAACACAAAGGAGAAGGTTCCTCCCCCCACAGCATAAGCCTCGTCCCCAAGCACCAAGGAGAGAAGGTGCGATCCGTTGTTGGCTCGGCACCCAGAAAGGTACCGCCGACGAAGGTCCCCAAGACTGTGGCATTTGACAAGGAAATGCTGCACAGTCAAAGGAACCAGACAGTCATTACAATAGGGAGGGGGCGCCCTCTCCATTAAAAACCCATGAGTCAGCCTTGTGTGGCCAATCCGTAGACGGGCCAAAGCTGTTTCCCACTGTCGGGACAGCCTCACATATTCCCCATCGCCCAGGTTCCGATGAATGCTGAGGAGTTTGTTCACCCCTGCTGCATCCCACCTCCTCTGCCAGCAGAAACGGACAGCCCCCACAGTTGTTGCACACAAATCCTCGGATGGGACACGGTAATGAGGAGAGGAAGGGCGAGAGGCAGCAGCTCTAGCCACAGAGTCAGCTCGCTCATTGCCCACGACCCCTACATGTGCAGGGACCCAACACAGTTGTACAGAATAACCTCGCCTGTATAATAAGAAGAGCCACTCCAAGACAGCTAGGACTAGTGGATGTGACGGGAAGCCAAGAGACAAAGCTTGTAAGGCAGTGGCTGAGTCACTGAAAATGGTAAAAGAAGCTGGAGGAAAACTAAAAATCAATTCAACTACAACTAACATGGCAGTAAGTCAGGCGGTAAAAACAGATGCAGAAGGAAGGAGACTCCCACCACGGCTAAAATCACGAAAATTGACACCAAAGCCTGTCTGAACATGGGTTTTAGAGCCATCAGTATATACAGGGATCGAGTCACTGTGAGCAGAGGCATGTTCTAGAAAATAAGACAAAGCTACCTGTGAGGAAAGAGAGGTTTTCCTCTCAAGGAAGTAATTCACGGTTGTATCTCTGGGAGAAGCCAGGGGGCCACTCGGGGGACA
>JAGKTI010010469.1:16711-28460 GCA_018397915.1 Birgus latro
TTGCTCACAGCAATACACACTCTCTCTTTAGCCCTCTCATTCTCACCCACTCCCGCGCATATACCCCATCCATACTCCCATTCTCTCACCTCGCCATTTAGTTTCAGTTATTCCACATATATCCACTTTCGCACTCTCAAGCACCTGTACAATCTCTGTCTCTTTCACCTCATCATTCATACCTCTAACATTCCACGTTGCGATCTTTACCACGTCCTTTGTCCGGTCCTTTTTCGTCAACTTTTTGGTCAGTCCTGGTCCGAGGCTTCTTGTTCGTATTTTTAGTTAGTTGTTTTTACGGGGTGGGGCACTAACCCACCATCAACCCTTTTAGTTGCCTCTTACGACAAGCAGGGATACCGGGGGAGAATTCTTGAAAAAAAAACCTACATTACATTACTACTAAAATACTGGCAATGCTGTACTGTTTAAAACTGGTCGACATCCCCATTTACTTACTAAGCTTTCTTTTATATTTAACATTATTTTCAAACAGTACAGCACATGGTAATACTTTTGCCTAAATACACACCATGATAACTGTAACGTGAATATATAATAGTTTAAAAGAAAATGAGTGAAATGTATAATTTACCAGTACAGTACTTCTAAAATTACAGGAGTTTCCACTTTCTACAATTTTGAAAGCATCTATATCTTCATGGCATTTTCCAGTACCCTCCTCAGGATGCCACAAATACACATATTAATGACACTCCTTCTAAGCAATCTTATCATCTGGAGTTTGCCACACCAAGCCATGTCTTTTGACATGGAGACTGCATTACAGAATACCATTATTGTGCTATCAGGATCTATTTTTAAGTATTTATTGTTTAACTTACTGATCCTGGGGATGTCTCTTTCATTTTATTCTTGCCACTCCTGAAAATTTAGTTCAACTTGGACAGACTTCTCAAACTGGAGGGGTCAGATACATACTTATATCCATTCAATATCAGAACTTTTTCTAAAATCCAGCAAAATGTTCTGATAGTAACAATAAACTAAAAAGGACATCACCCAGATTCATGGGGTTAAAAAGCATTTTATGGCCACTGTATGTGTACTGCAATTTCTGTCTTTGTCCACTAAGATTTCATCCCTTTCTTAACACTTTAAACACCCAATGACTTCTGTTTAAACATCATTCTTGTTAAAGACTAAAAAAAAAATGAAAAAAAAAAAAAGATTTTCAAACTGGATGGTTAGATACAGCCCTCTGTAACTCTTTTCACTACTTGAATGGTCTCTTAAAAATATATTCCAGATGCAGGAAGAATACAAACCAAAATTACAACCTGGAGTTGAAGGGTAAAAACTTTCAGCATTTTAAAATACATTCTTGCTACTCTGACAATTTTATAAGAAATGTACTCTTGTGAAGAGGTTAATGAAGGCTATCTTACCTCACCAGCTTGAAAATCTATCCTAAAGCTCAAAAAAATAAACAAATAATAATAATCACGACACAGCAAGAATACAATTTTAAATATAGGTCATCTGATTCAAAAGGTTGATAGTTCATTTGTTACCCACAAAGGCACTCCTACTACATGTCTTGAATTCAGCCTTTACAATACCTGTGCTATAACAACTCTGAATCCGATGACCTGACATTCAGTTCGTTCTTGCCATTACCAGATGATTTTATTCAGCTTTGGTAAGACTTCTTTCCAAATTGGAGGAGTTAGATATAAGTATCATTAACCCCTTCAATGCTAGAGGTCTATCCTATGTTGAATAAATTGTTTGGAAGTACCATAGAAGCAACCAGTACAGTACGTCATCACAATCCTAAAACATACAACATATGCTGGGCATTTCTAATTAAGCCATATCAGACAGTCACCTTTGCCCTTCTATTTAGATCTGCTATGTATTTACAGTACACATTTCACCCCCTTCAGCCCCATGATGTAATATTATAATCTTGTTGCACTCAGACAGCTGTGTATCAATACAGAGCAAGACACCTTAATCCTGGAGGGGTGACCTAACTTTATTCAGCTTAGGAATGGCCCCTCATAGCTGTTAAGTGACGAGTGAAAGCCATGTCTAACTTCTCCAGTATGAAAAGTGCCCATATATAGGTAAAACATATGGAGGTAGGAAGTAAAAAAAAAAAAAAAAATACATATACAAGTATATACATCATTAGATTTAAGAAATTACATATACTCCTGATGTGTAGATAAATCAGTCTCAAAACAATTAGTTATTCCTTTACAATGTTTTGCTTTCTTGTACTACATTATTTTCTTATACCTGTCCCCACTTGCATTCACACAATGATGTAAAGATAATGTCTGTTTTAATATAGTGTAACAGAAAAATAAGTAGGTAAGTAGCTGTTAGTGCATATTGTCCAAATGCATTGTGATGTTTAGGTTTTCATGTTACCCTTTCCTTGCCATGGATGTATTTGTGTATTCAGGCTAAATCCAGACCAATCTTTTCAGCCGAGGAAATATGTCAGCCCAGAGGTTAGCAAATTATTTTAAACCTTCTGATGGCTACTACCACTCCCCTTAGCTGAACAAAACAATCCTGTGGTAGCCTCAATTAATAATTTAATGCATCCATAAAGGTGAAAGGGTTGTTTTATTCATGTAATTATTTACACCTAAGAAGTGCTTGTGAACACCTAGTCAGATTATAAAGTCTTTCATTTTACAATCTGTAGTTTGCTTTCTTCAAATCCTTATAACCATCATGACCTTATTTCCTCCCACCCCCCATTCATAAATGGGGTAAGTTAAGATAAAAAAAATCAAGGGGGAAAAGAAAACGTACTGTACATAACAAGGAGAACCACCAACAACATGCCCAGTGAAATGGGCCAGACACGCATTTCACACATCAGTCAAGCCTCTAGAATCCTGGGTCCACCTCACAGGCCAAACTTCACATACACCTGCCAGATACAGCCACTCCATCAATTACCAAATTACTCGTCATATGCTCCTCCACTGGTAATTCTTCCTCCCAATTTGCTCTCCCTTTAATTACCACGCCTTATCATCCACCCATTATCCAATCCTACGTCGCCCCACAGAGAAGCGTAGGAGCCCGGGGCTAGACAAGTTGGTCCCGACATTTACAATGAGAGTGACCAGCCTCACTCATCCCTGAGAGGCATTACATGAGCAATAAACCCCAACCACCCCTTGGATTTTCATAAATCTTGCCTCACTTTCTCATTTACCTCTTCCATTCACCTTCATGGCCTACAATCCCTTCCCCCACTTTCAAATACAGTATACCTTTTTCATCACTAATATAATATCCAATATCTCCATTTGACTATACTATCTAAGGAAAATCTTCTACCCTATTATCAACGTGCTTCCTCACATATCGCAATCTCTTATTCTATCCACTCCACACACTTTCATTAATTCAATTTCCACTGCTCTTGACTTTTCTTTACCATGCCATATCAGTCTCACATGCATAAGTTAATTTGAGCACTAACACCATGCCTTTCCCTCCCTATGACCATATCATCTTGGCACAAAATATTCTTCAGTTATCAACACTACTATAAATACAATCAATCTGGTGAAGTACGAGTACAGGGTGCACACAAATGGTAAACTACGAAACTACCTAATGATTCGTACGAGCTGGCTTAATAAAATCATCTAGCATTAAATGAGACAGAATATTAGACTAGTCCCCACCATGAGAAAGTTAACTGTACCAGTATTAACACTCAAGACTCTTATGACTAACCTTCAACTGAATATAACTGTCTACCATTACCTGTAACAGAACAAAGTTGTCCCACCTGTAAGAGGACTAATGGTACAGTACCAGGATTAACACTCATGCTTCTATAATTAACACTGCTGAATCTGGTGTTACTATCAGAATAACACAGTTATATAAATACATCTACTTCCATATTGTATGTACAAAAGAAGAAAATGAGAAAACGAGTTACATAAACATATTCAACAAACATGCAGTGTTTCCTGCTGAATTTTAAAAATCACTGAGCCCAGAGTGTGCAAGACCAGGCAATAACAAACCAATCTGATATTCTAACCAGGTAGCTGAGCAAATATTGCCTCATCATGGGCACAGGTGCCAGGGCTTGGCTACTCAGTCCAGAATTACTGTCCAAGTGGCATTACCTGAGCAATAAACCCCAACCACCCTTTAGAAGAACACCCCTATGGGCCACACCTGGTTGGACCCCTTTAACTTACCAGATTACTAGACATCTCAGAATGTGTATGAGGGCACAATGGCAAATACACTACATCGGTACACAATAATGAAGACCCACCCTTGATCTCCCTGAATTCATCAGACAACATTTCAATAAAGGAAAAACTATCCAAGTACAACAGGGATTGGAAACTCCAACCACCTCTCATATATAAAAACTATTAAGGGTCCCACCCACTGGACCACCACGCAAGATCTGTTAGCTGTATAGTTATCACTTAACACAGAAATTCTAGTGTTACAAGTTAAAGCCATAGGGGGGGGGGGATGAAAATGCATCCATCCATCATCCAATCCTACATTGCCCCACGAGAAGCATACGAGCCCGGGGCTAAGCAGACTGGTCCTGACATTTAAGATGAGAGTGATCAGCCTCACTCATCCCTGAGTGGCATTACGTGAGCAACAAACCCCAACCACCACTTGGATATAAACCTTCACTGGCTCAATCCAATTGGAGCACCTTAATTACCCACTAAACCAACAGGTGCCATAATTTAGTTATATGGTTGCCACCCAGCATTATAAATAGTTTCCTGGTGTAAAGAAAACCATTTGGCTTGTCACTCAGTGTAGAGTCACCCTTAGGCAGAAGGAAGAGGAAAGAATGAAGGAAAGAAAGACAGAAGAGGGAGTGTAAAGTCACCCGTAGGCAGAAGGACGAGTAAAGAATGAAGGAAAGAAAGACAGAAGAGGATGGAAGGAAAGAAGGATGGAGGGGAGGAAAGGACAGGCACTGAGAGCTGCACTACATCAAGTGAGTGG
Organism: Birgus latro; assembly: GCA_018397915.1. Taxonomy (NCBI): domain Eukaryota; kingdom Metazoa; phylum Arthropoda; class Malacostraca; order Decapoda; family Coenobitidae; genus Birgus; species Birgus latro. The sequence goes on from JAGKTI010010469.1 coordinate 21,716, forward strand.
ATGGTGAATGCCCCCACCTACCACACAATGAAAATGCAAACAATGTAAATTAAATGGCTACAAATAAAATGCAAATTAAATGGCTGCAAATAAAACAGGAAAAAAAAGTTGAGGACAGAGGTAAGAGCAATGCAGTACAACTGAAACAGTCATATGAAAATCACTCACATGAAAAACACAATGAATAATTAATTTATGTACCTAGAATAAAACTGTCAATATCAGCTAAGATGTTTAAGGAGAACAGCTGGCCATGGGGAACAGACCATAAGTCTATACCCCTCACCCAAAAAATGCAGTTGGACTTGGTGAAACAAGATTATATGCAAGAAAAGGAAGAGTGGTTGAATTGACATTACCTGACTGTTTAAAGTTATGGTGTGGCTGATGATGATCCACTTGCTTGACTACAAAATTCTATCAATGTGAGGCTGATCACATTTGACTTTTTTTATGATGATGATTCAAGCTGTGATCCATTATTTGTTCTAACACTGCTGTGTTTATGATATAATGGGCATAATCATTATGATTTTCAGTTTTACATCCAAGGGGTGGTAGGGGTTTATTGCTCATGTAATGCCACTCAGGGATGAGTGAGGCTGGTCACTCTCATCTTAAATGTCAGGGCCAACTTGCCTAGCCCCGGGCTCCTGGATTAGATGATGAATGAATGAATGAATATCTGTTTAAAATGCTAATGCTCTCAATGCTGCAGCCATGCACACATCTAACAGAAATTCTGACCCTAATGCTATCGCAATCTTTGGATGCAAATCCATGTCTAACCTGCCATTTGGATGCAGATCTGCATCCAAACAAAGAAATATTCATAAATTGGGAATTGCATCTAGTGTCCTGAAATTTGGTGTTATCAGCCTGACCGAATTTCCAGTTTGGTGATACTATTTTCATTCATAGGAAAATATGAAAACATGACCAAAAAACACTTAGAAAAAAAAGTGGTATCAACATTCTTATGCACTCCTTCAACCTCTACTTGTCTTAAGTATTTTACTTAATGCAATACCACTTTCTTTTTCTTTCAACTTATTCTACGAAGTCTTAGCTTTCTAACAGTATGAAAACAAATCTCTACTATCTATCTATTGCCAGACGCCTCAATCCTGCACGGGGTGGCCACAAACAAATCGCCTCCATGTCACTCTGTCACCTGCCATTTCACTACCATGCTCCCAACTCACACCCCCCTCTCTCATATACCTCTCCACTCCATCCCTCCATCTCATCCTAGGCCTCCCCCTCCCTCTCGCCCCCTCCACCTCACTCACATATACTCTCCTCGTCAGTCTTTCACTCTCCACATGCCCAAACCACCGTAACGTGCTTCTCCTAACGCTTCCCATCATGTCCTCAACCACACCACAACACTCCTTCACTTCCACATTTGTTAGTCTGTCTCTCCATGTGACTCCACATGCTCCTCTCAAATAACTCATTTCCACTGCTCTCACTCTTGACTACTGTCCTTCCAACAGGGTCCAACCTTCACTTCCATATGTCAGAGTTGGTATCACAATACTGTCATGTAACAACTTTTTCACTTCCATGCTCACCTCCCTGTTTCTTATCACTGCTTTCAACGAACCTGCAACCTTCCTTCTCCTAATCCAATATTTTGAGGTGAAAAAAAGATTGGAAAAGAAAAAACTCAAGCACACAGATTTTCAGCTGGCAAGGTTGGAGGGAAGGGTGGGGGGGAAGCAGGGAGGGTTGGGCTGGCTGCAGGGGGGGCCGATCACAATAGTGCTGATAGCTTATTAGCTTACATGAATAAAAAATACTCCTTGGCAGTTAGGGTGATGTACTTGCATGCCACAATAGGAGTTGGCTGATATGTCATGTATTCAATTATTATAGAATACTGCACTTATTCATCCCTTCAGACTGAGGAAGAACTTGTCATTTTATTCTTGCAACCCTCAGGTTAGGGTAGGCCTATCACAGTGACCATCTCTAACCTCTGTACTATAAAGTCCCTCCATAGCTAAACAACAGTGTATGAAGATTATTCTTCACCATGCAATCGTTTATGGCCCCATTCAATCAAAACTTTAGGGGCCTATGACTAGCCTATAGTCTACACATTTATGGAGAAGGTAATCAGTTGCTCTACCTCAAGTTGCAATACATCAGCATTTAATCCCAACCACATTTGAACTACCCATAAGAGTCATGTTAAGAATTAAATTTACAAAACATGTCAACTGACTTTAAGATTAATGTCTACACATGATTTAAGATTCCAAACAGTAAAAATTTACCCTAGGTATTTGGATTCTCTAGCCACTGATTACCTGAGAAATAGGAGGTATAAAAACAACTTCTATACAGTCACATATGTAACAGTTAATTAGAACAATACAGGTTTCAACAACAATATGGCACAATTGAATTTCCAGTCAAACTAAACATGCTCACTTCTCTCTTCATTAAACCTTTGGATAATCATCAAACTCTGCATGAATTATGCTGTACAAAGGAATATATATACAGGACTATATATGTCATTGTATTTTTGATGTAAGGTCAGTGACATAAGGTTTGCCTAATACTTCACCCTGTCTGTTTCTTACTTCCCTCTGCTGCCAAATGTTCTTAAGCTGAGAGAAGTTTGGTATGTACTTCTCTCTCTCCAAAAATTATTCTCTTTGATTATATGATGGATCTGGGAAGGAAGTGACAGCCATCCCCTTAGTGAGCAGATGAAGTGGAACAGTAGGCAATTTCTGTTCCTGACTGCACTGAATAATTCATGCTTCCAAAATGACAGTAGTTGGCTGAATGAGCTCCTCTTTTCTAGTAAAGCAGCTATGATGTGATAAACAGTGAAACCAAACCAATATCAATGAAAGGAAATCATCATCATCCAGACCTCTTCTCTCACCTAAAGATCAGGTGTCACAAATTATGTCAGTTATGAAGTTAATATGAACCTAAATCTTCATTTGCTTATTATGTAACATTATAAAATTTAGGCCAGAAATTAAGAGAATTATGTTCAATGCCAGGAACACCAGACAGTAAAATGTTTATATCTTACCAATTCATATGATTTTTTTAATACAGTAATGACTCTTAATAACCTGGATGACACAGAGAACAGAACAAAATGTATGCCAGAACTAGTGAAAGTGAACTTCTAAGCCAGAAATATAAGACAATAATAGTGCATAGTATCTGTAGTGAAGTTCTACATCAGGATGATGACATGATAAGGGCATATGATGCCTCCATGTGATAATAAAGGTAAATGTCTCCTTGTGAAACCTGAAGAGACAGCACAACACAACCTCACCAGCAACCTGGAAACAAACAACACTGATATGCATTGTAACCCTACAACTGACTGCTCTGCTGACCTTGTATAATCTCCTTAACTATTTTTCCCCTCACTGGATGTAGGAATGACAATGAAAGTAAAGCAGACACCCAACTTACAGTGACTATATAGTAATTATCTTTTGGCAGTAGTAACCGTCATTTGAGCAAGAGCTGTATTACTGTCAGCTTAAAAGACTCCCCAGCACTTGGTTCCATACCAGCTTCTTTTGCACTTTAATGTTCTCTTGTGTTAAAAACTGCTATCACATGCTACCACTTTGGGGAGCAGGGTGGCCCAGGCTATAGCAATGCCTAAGGTTAAGCTATCAGAACCCCTATCATTTATAGGGTAGGAGACCATTCCACAGCACATGATAGAGAAGCTGCCTGCCACTTTTATGACTGAAGTCATACAACCACATGACTCTCTTCTCTGAGAATCTACCACCAAACCACCAGGTGTTTTGTTTATAATGTAAACAATTTATGGGGAAAAAAAAAATGCCCAAAATACATCATTGAAGAGGATGATCTGAGACTCTAAAATTCCATCCATTCATCCATCATCCAATCCTATGTTGCCCATTGAGGAGCATAGTAGTCTGGGGCTAGGCAAGTTGGTCCTGACATTTAAGAGGAGAGTGACCATCCTCACTCATCTCTGAGTGGCATTACGTGAGCAATAAACCCCAACCCACCCCTTGGATATTAACCGGCATCGGCTCAATCTGATTGGAATGCCTTAATTACCCACTAAACCACCAGGTGCCACAATTTGGTGTTATGGTTACCACCTAGGGTAGTAAATGGTTTCTTGGTGTACAGGAAACCATTTGGCTTCACTCAATATAGTCACCCACAGACAGAAGGAAGAGGAAGGAAAGAAAAACAGAAGAGGGAGTGTAAAGTCACCTGTAGGCAGAAGGAACAGGAAAGAATGAAGGAAGACAGACAGAAGAAGGAAGGAAGAGAGGAAAGGGCAGGCAACCAAAGTAGCACTACATCGAGTGAGTGGATGGTAAGCCCCAAGCCCCATGCAAACTGCCTATCATGAGAGGTACACTAAACCAAATAACTCTTTATACTTTTCTGTCTTTCCATTTCGAAACATTTCATTTTTATTTTTTTTTAATTATTCTCCGTCAAATTCTTAAGTTTGTGAATGTTGACCATTCCTCTCAACAAACCATAAAGGTACTACTGTATATACAACATAATTAAGAAATATCCACTGCTCATTATGATACCATCGATCACCAGAAAAAAGATAGGCCTACCGTAATTAGCTGATTAAGTATACGGTTATAAAGTTTCCGCTCATCCTAAACCCCTGGCAAAGAAATGTGTACCCGTGGACTCAAACCAAATTAAGACCTATTAATGGTAGACTGAAGTTTTTCTAGACTGCATGCATAACAGACCATCTTAACAATGAACACTGTCACTGATTGGTGGAAATCTCTGGCTACAATTTCCCTCCAGCCAGAGGCAGGATGACACAGACAGTGCAATTTCCTCTTCTTGTGCATGACGTACAAAAGGCAATTCATCCATCCATCCACCATCCAATCCTATGTTGTCCCATGAGGAACGTAGGAGCTCGGGGCTAGGTTACTTGAGATAAATGCTGTACTGGGATATGGTAAAGAGCAGCTGAGATTTTTAAAAGTTATCCCCTCAATGTTCTATCTATAAAGAGGATAGTCAATCATCATCACCATCAAACAATACCTTAGTACAATCCTAGATACAGAGACTCCTACCAGCTCCAGTAGCTGCAAGTCAAGTGTCTGCTGCACCTAAACCCTGTAGTTACAGTACCTACCAAACTTTGCCAGATCACTGAGCTGCCAGTTCTCCAAAATGTCAATACTTCTAACTCCAAAGTTCTGGACTCTAAACTGCTTACTTTTATATACACTATAATGCAAAAATACACATTCCTCTTCATCAATAGCAAAGAAAAAACTCTTTCCTATTGAAACAGGATTTATACTTTCTTATTTACATGGATTCACCAACACCACTTGTGAAAATGGAAGCATGCATTTGCAGCTTCTGGTACACACAGCTGTATTATCAACACTGAAAGCACAAAGGTATACTGTATAAGCAAACCCCCAATTTCTGACAGTCATTTATGGAACAGCTGTGACCATTAGAAACAATTAGTCTCCATGGCAAGATATGTAGCACACTGAACAAGGAGAAGTAGTTGTACTTTTTATCTGAAATGTGAAAACAAGGACTGTAGACAGAAGCTGCCCTCCTCCTACTGTTCGCCATCCTCCTTTTGGAGGACTGGGAAGGAGTTGAGGGACATCTGTATAACCAGGCACCTGAGCTGCATGGTTAAATCAGTTATATTACATAACAGTATCCCTCTCCTTCATGGCAAAAAGAAGTACACTTTGCATCATCACTGTTGTAACCAATAACACGTCAAAAACTGGGAGCTTCCCTTCCCAATCTCTGGTTTAATAATACAGCTCTTAATGATTACACAATTATTAATATGCTTATCCCTGTTCACTTATCAAAATACAAGCTGATTAGAGCATCCATACAAGCAGCATGTCAGAAACAGTAATGAAGTATTTCACATTATAAGCGAGAACAGAAAAAATAGTCGATAAATTTAACATCACTGGAAGTAGCTTAGTTAAAGTTTTGTTTATCCTAATGTTGACCCTCAACCCTGACCACTTTATAACTTCTTCAGTCTACTGATATATTAATTATAGTTTATTTTTGCCACTACCAAGTGAATTTTTTTTTTTTTTTAGTTCAGAAAAGACTTTCAGAACTGGAGGAGTTAGATACAGCCTTAATCAACCCCTTCACTACTAGAAGTCTGTCCTAAGATTAATAAAACTTGTGTGGAGGTAGCAACGATAATGTCTTTAAAAAATACATCTTTGTAGTGAAGGGGTTAAAGTAGAAAGGAGAGGGAGAGAGAAAGAGAGAAAAAAAGAGGGAGAGAGAAAGAGAGAAATATAACATATACTGTCTTGAAATATTTTGCAACACTGGAAGCAACTTAGTTTTATGTTCTGTCTATCCCAAGTACTGATGTTTGACCCCAACCTCATGCTTACTACCTGTACTACTCTTTGCTCTCCTTCAGGAACTTCTCATATCCTGCCTCGTCCATCAATTCATCTATTTCCGAGGGCACTGTCAACTTCAGTTTGAACAGCCAACCTGGAAGGCATCATCACTCTTTAGAACTTTAACATGATGGGTCATGGCAGATATAACCTGCTAATGGTTCCCATAAGCATTCAGTATGGGATAACTATGAGGTTCTTGAAACTACAACCTCTATCAACTTGAATTTTAACTTTTCCAAACTGGCACAGCTAAGCACCTGGAGTCATACTCAGAAAATTAATAATAT
>JAGKTI010010470.1:0-13662 GCA_018397915.1 Birgus latro
TCATCATCATCATCATCATCATCATCATCATCATCATCATCATCATCATCATCATCCGGACCTCCTTTCCCGCCATAGTGCAGGGTGAGGAGTAGCATTGTCCAGACAGCCTGAGTTTGTCCAGTCCAATGGGCCATGCATCCATTCATTCATCATTCAAGCCCCCATAATCCTGGCTCTATCTGATATGCTAAAAACTTTCACCACATTCTGTAGCTTCATATAAATGTATCCGATAGAGTGAGTCCGAACGCTGTCACATTAAAAGGGGTGCCAAATCCCTGATCATGCACTTCTTCTCACAACATTCATCCAACCACCTCGATCTCTTGTCAGTTCCCTAGCCTCACCGACTTCCATCTCTCTCTTCCTCACACACTCATTCACCATATCCCTCCACCTTCTCCCTGGTACCTCTCATCTTCCTTCCTTCAAATTTGCTCAGATATACCTTTTTCACCACTATTGTTATCCATTCTCTCCACATGACCATACCATCTCAGTACACTTTCTTTGATTCTGGTGTACACTGACTTTCTCACTCCGCATCTTTCACGAATCATGTTATTTTGTATCCTATCCACTCTGTACATCACCATACATTCCTCAGCAGTCCCATCTCCACTGTTCTCAGTCTTGACTTTTCATTTTCATGTCACACCATAGTCCCACATCCAGATGTTAAAGTTGGCATTAACACCCCTTAATGTAAGCTGCTGCAACACTCAAGCCTCTGTTTCGTATCAAGGCCTTCACAACACCTGCTACTTTCATTCCTTTTGTCACTCTGCTTTCCACTTCTTTTGCACATTTTCCTTTCTTTTCTGTCACTGTGCCCAGGTATTTGAACTCTCTCACCAATTCTAGTCTCTCTCCATTCACTGTAACATCACACTGGGAATCACCTTCTTTCTCGATTACCATCAGTTTACTCCTTTTTACATTTACTCTCGTCACAACACTCACAGACATCAGCAAAACTCTGCACCAGTCTGCCAAGTTCTCGTCCAGTATTTGCAAGTAGCACTACATCATCAGCATAGGCTGCAACAGATTTGAGATATTCCATCCATCACCCTTCATTACCAATGCCATCCCTCTCTCAGTTACTCGTGTTTTTACTTCTCTCATCACCCCATCCATATGTATATTGAACAACCATGGGGACATCACACAACTTTGTCACACGCCTACAGAGATCGTGAACCATTCACTTAGCCCATTAACCCTTACACATGCCTCACTACCATCATAAAAACTCATGACTGCATCTAGCAGCTTACCATCTACACTGCACATGCGTAAAACCTTCCACAGTCATTCTCTGTCTACTTTGTCATATGCTTTTTCCTGATCCATAAATACCATAAACACCTTACAGTCTTTCTTACAAGCCATCCCCACTATGTGTCTCACTGCAAATATTTGATCCATACATCCTCTGCCACTCCTAAAGCCACCCTGTTCATCACTCACTAGGACTTCAGATATCTCTCTTACTATTTCTATAATAATTCTTCCATATACCTTCCCTACCACGCTCAATAAACTTATGCCACGGTAATTCTTGCACTCACTTCGTTCACCTTTATTTTTGTACAGGAGTGCAATCACAGCCTTTTTCCACTCTGCTGGCACAGTTTCACTCATCCATGCCTTCTTATATATCTCCAACAGGCACTTCATTCTACTCTTTCCACTACACTTAATCATCTGTGCATACATCATCTCCAGCTGCCTTCCCATATTTCAGCCGCTTCACGGTGTTCGTCACCTGTACGATTGTCATGTTTGCTGACATTTCATTTCATCTCTGCACTCCCCCCCCAAAAAAAAAAAAATGTTTACAGTCACTCTGCTCTCTCCATTCCCATTCATCAGACTTTCAAAATATTCTTCCCGTCGGGTCCTTACTTCATTCCCATGGGTTAATGATTTATCACTTGCCTCCTTCACACTTTCACATTTCTTTCCGCTTTCACTTCTCCATTTCCGCACTTCTTTCCAGAATAACATCCTGTTTTCAGAGTAATTCGCTTTCATTTTTCTTCCTAGATCATCATTTGCCTCCTTTTTCCTTTTCACTAGTCTCTTTACCTGCTTCTTGCTCTCATCATATTCAGTTCTTATTTCAATTGAACCCCTGTCCTGTAACCACTCTAGTCACTTCTTCCTTTTTTCCTCTTCTGCTCTCTTAACCTCTTTGTCCCACCTTGCCGTACCTTTCTTCTTTGTTGTTACTCTTGCCACAACACACACTGCCTTAGCATTCCTAATTAAGCAGTCCCTACATGCATTCCACAGGCTGTCTAGATCCATTTCATTCTAATTCACTGATTCCAACTCATCCCGTACTTTGGTCCTGTATTCATCTGCCATTTCTTTGATCCTCAGCTTTTGACTTTCAGTCTCTCTCCCTGACAGCCCCTCTCTCTTTGTCCACCTCACTTCTCTCAGCTTGATCTTGCATACCATAATCATATGATCTGACAGACCTCCACATCGTCCTGTCACGGCCCTCGTATCAGCAACCATTCCCAGCATCAGCTTCTCTGTGAGCACTTAATCAATCAGGCATCTTTCAGTGCAATCCCCATTCCCTCTACACCATATATAGTCATGTGCATCTTTGTGGTTGAAATACGAGTTACAAATGCACAGCCTCCTTTCCTGACACACATCCTTCAATCACTTCCCATTATCATTTATTCCTGGTACTCCATTACAACCCATTATATCATCCTCAAAACCAGTGCCTACTCCTCCATTCATATTGCCCATTATGATCATTTTATAGCTCCTGAGCATTTCTTCCACTACTTCATCCAACCCATTCCAAAACCTGTCTTTCTCTGTCTCACTCCTGTCATCACACGGTGCGTACGCTACAATCACTGCCATTTTCACCTTCTCAAACGTGAACTTGACATACATACATCTCGATCTGACACATTCGTAATCTCTCATTCCACTCTGCCACACCTCATTCATCAACAAAGCAACTCCTTCCTTCCATCTTCCTCTTCCATTCATGCCTGATCTTACATATTTCACACCCAACTACTCCTCCACTTCACACCCATTCATCTTTGTTTCAGACAGTGCCATTGCAGCATATCTCGCACTCTTGAACACATTCACCACTTCTACCCTCTTGCTTTCTTCATTCACACCTCTTACATTCCACATGGCCATGCGAATCTGTCTATTTGGTTGGGGCCTTGGCCAGGTATTGGGCCCTCCAAGGCTGTCTGAAACATTTGCCATGATTAGGTGGTTCTTGATGGGGAATCTGGGGGACACTTAACTCAGCCAAAAACCCCGGTTATATGGTTACCGCCCAGCATGGTAAATGGTTTCCTGGGTATAGGAAACCATTTGGCTTGTCACTCAGTGTAGAAACCATAAGGCATCCCTACATTGAGTAAGTGGATGATGGGCGACCCCACCTACCATATGTTCTAAACTGAGGTTTTGTAGCCTCGGACCCATGTATCCCAAAGAGGGTAATACAGTGTATACTGTAAGATTCGTTCTTATAGTTATGTCATCATTGTATCTTTATATATTTTATTTGGTCAGGAATATTGGAGATGAACTGGTTTTGACTCTTAAATTATAATTTTTTAATATTTGTAGAGTTAATAATTGATTGTTTGTAGACAAGACATTATACACTCTTTTAAAATGGTTATTAAAGTAACATATCATTTCCTTTGTCGGTAGTTGTGAGATTTATGGACTTAGTAATACAGCGTTTTATAATGGTGACTAAAACTACATTTTCTTTCTTTTGTTGGTAGATGGTGAGATCAGGGTAGTGGAAGTGCCACCTTTTGCAGAATCCATCACCGAGGGTGACATCAGGTGGATCAAAGCCGTGGGTGATGCCGTGGGTGAGGATGAACCAGTGGCTGAGGTGGAGACTGACAAGGTGGGAATATTAACTAGATTTACCTTTAATGTTTTCTCTGTAATGATGTATTATCCATATATTCCCGCTATGATGCTGGAGAGAAGACACTGGCACCAGCATCACCATGCAGCTCCAATGCTCAGTTACAGAGGCCCCTCAGCTCAGTCCCTGTCCCCCAAAAGGAGGATGGTAGACTGCAGGAAGAGGGCAGCTTTATCCTGCAGTCCACGGGGTTCACGCTTCAGATGAACCTGAGGCTACAGCCACTACCACCAGTACTGGGTGCTATTATTTTTCATGGTGGTAGGTGGTGGCAACCATCATCCACTCACTTGATGTAGTGCTGCCTACTTTTTCCTTCACCTTTATCATTCTTTTTCTTCCTTCCCTCCTCTCTTTGTATTTCGTCCATCCTTCATGTCTTTTTTTTTTTTTTTTTTTTTTATCTCTCCTTTCCCCTTCAGGTGGCACTACACTGAGAGACAAGCCAGTTGGTTGGATTGTAACCCAGGAAACCATTTACAGTGCTGGGTAGTAACCATATTACCAGATAAGAGGGTGACGGTGCCCCTGTTAAATGGATGGAGAGACACAAATGTGGTGTCCATCCTGGAACCAAACTTCCACACACTTCTTGCCTCGGTGTATTGAGGTGCTGTCTGTTGCAGAGGAGCATTGATTTACTGCATGGGATTACCCTGCAGGAGTGGTTGCATATCTGTAATTGATGGGTCTGCTCAGCTAGATAGGTAGAGTTGTTCGACAATAACAGCAGTTTTTCTTGCCATCTCCATGCAGTGTATTCAACTTAGGAGAGAGACTTTTTTATCTGGAAGGGTTAGATATAGCTGTCACTTACTGAAGCCTTCACTACTAGAGGCCCTCACAAACTGAATAAAATCATGGATAATGTTGGCAAGAATTAAAAAAAAAAATGTCACTGGATTGAGGGAGTTAGCTTGTTGACTCTGTTAATGGTTTATATTTCATTTTTGGTTGTGTTAATTCCAGATGATTTTCTGCTTAACCCCTACACGCCAGGGTTTTGCCAATGTTGCACGCTCCTCCCCACGGGGGATTTCGTGATTTTGGAAAAAAAATACCCTTACTTCAAACCCTAATATCTGCCAAGCTATAACAAGTAGAGAAAAAAGCTAAAGATACATAAGACTCATCAACTCGTCCTCTTCAAATGAAAGTATCCTCGTGTCTCCAGGTGGTCCCGTCGATGAGTAAGGATAAGTTAAAGTTCAAAGGGTGGCGGGAAGACACTTGCGGCTATATGTGTCAACCGGCGTTGCTCCGCATCCAAAATCGTGACGACTATACCCGTCAACTGGCGCGTAGGGAGTAAGAGAGAGCCCTTGCAGTTGTGCCCCCAGTCTTATCTGAGGTGTGAACCCTGTGGCCTGCTGGCTTAAGTTGCCATTTCCTTTCAGTGCACCATCCACCTTTTGGGGGATAGGGAGGTTGCTAAGGGATGTTTGTATAACCAGGCACTGGACACCAGGCTATATCTGCCACCTCATGAAGACAGGTAGAGCCACCACATGAGGATGTCCCTCTTACAGTGGAATAGTAAATGAAGACTGTGTCCGACCTCTTGTGTTGCAGTCTGTCTTAAGAAGAATTAAATTGCCTGAAAACAGCAAGAGTAAAATGTAGTGTACAGTCATGGCCTGCATAATGTGTGATTACATAGTGCAAAATATGTCATAGCATGGAAGGTGCCATATGTGTCCCAAAAATGTCACAGTGTGGATAAAATAAGTACTATTTGTTCTTAAATGTCAGGACCAACTTGCCAGCCCCGGGCTCCTACGTTCCTCATGGGGCAGCACAGGTGTGGATGATGGATGGATGGATTTTTTTTATTTTTTTATTTAGCCATTTAAGATATTTATTATGTTGGTAATATGTTGTAGTGTTTAAGTATTATGCACTGCCATCCACATTAATTGTTGGCCATTAATTTTTGTTACTGAGAGTTTCCATTGACAGATGAAAAATGGCTTTCTTATACATGCATGGGCAGGGCCTTAGGAACATAGACTTTAGTAGTACTAGTGCTGGAAATGGATTGAAACCTGGTCTCTCAGTGAATTTTGTGGTTTCACCATGTGTCAGTCATAAAGGTTTCTAGTAGCATTAGTAGTAGTAGTAGTAGTACAGTAGTTACAACCCCAGGCTCAGCTGAATGTGAACCTGGTGCACTGCAAACCAAAGATTCCCTTTTCCTGCAGTCCACCATCCTCCTTTTGGGGAATAGGGGGGGAGACATATGACAATTGATGTCTTCACGGAGTAGTCAACCGCAGACAAGCAACCTCTCCTACAGGGCCTCTCTGTGCAGTGAATTTATGTTCCTGTTCAGTCTACAGCACTTTGTGACTGCGAGGCGTGAGGGTTTGGTTCCTGGATGGACATTGCATTTGTGTTGCTACACCTGGACACCATAACAGGCTCCACATCACTCTTATTTGGGTATATGGTTACCACCCAGCGCTGTAAATGGTTTCTTGGGTTATAGGAAATCATTAAGCTTGTCATGGAATGTAGAGCTGCCAGAAGTGGAAAGAAGACTAATAATAAGTTTCAGGAAGGAAAGGGAGAAATAGGAAAATAGGAGGGCAGACACAGAGATAAGGTGAAGGATGAAGTATGCAGCACTCAATCAAGTGGATGGATGATGGTCACCACCACCTACCACTTGACATGTTTGTCTAATCAGGCATTGGTGAAGCTTGGTCATATCAGTGCCACCACTTGAAGGTGCCCCTCTCCAGGAGAACAGACTTCAGTAGTAATTGTATACATTCATATATCTGGTATGGACTGATGGCATAAACAATAGGTATTTTGGGAAGGAGTGTTGTGTTGCTGTACTAAGTGCAAATTATTCCCAGCCATAATTGGTGATACAATATACCATTCACACCTCTCATGGAATGACTAAGGTAATGTCCTTAAAAGGAGTTTGATTGGTGTGTGAAGACCTGATGCTTTTAAAATCCCTGTCAGTAGAGTGACGTGTTTTTTTAGTTTTTCTTGCCATCACAAGACGATTGTAAGCAGCTTGGGAAGAATATCTGGTTGTTGAGGGGTTACTTTTATCTAACCCCTCTAGCTTCAGAAATCTCCCCTAATCAGAATGAAATTGTTTGGGGATAGCAAGAATGAAGACGAGAATACCTCACAGGATTGAAGGAGATAAGCAGTGGTGGTTTGGTGGGTGTGAATGCTGATTCTTTGGTGATCAGTTCCCACTCTTATCCACTAGATCATGGTTTATTATCATTTGTATTGATCATTGCAGTAGATAAGGACACTCACCTTCCACTTGCTGGATAAAGTGCAACCTTCAAATCACTGCAGTGAATGACAAAGTGGTTTCATGTAGCTGTGCTAGGAAGTCATTGGCATGTAGATGACCACATAACCAAATGATTAACTGATGGTTTAGTTAGTAAAGGTGGTTCATATGGATGTGGCTTAAGTTCTATATATAGTCAGGGGATGGTTTGGTTGGAGTTTATTGCTAACATAATGCCATTCAAGGGATGTAGCTGACTGTGTTTTCCTTTAAATGTGTGGACTGAGTAGCCTAACCTTGGGCCCCTTCACTTCTGTTGGCAGTAAAGTAGTGGATGCACAGATGCTTTTGCATTCTGAAGTTTTTTTTTTTCCTGTTAAATCAAAAAATTCATTAATTCTATATTTCCATGAATACTTGGTTCCTAATTCTGGGTAATGTGATGTGGTGCTGTGCAAGTGTATAGAATGATTTTCATAATGTTATTGTTGTGCATTGATTTGGTGTAGTTTAATGGTGCTGGGGAGGGACACCATCATTCGGTGGCAGTGATACAGTATGATACATTTGACCAGCTCTGCTACCTGGTTATACGAACAGCTTCACCTCCCATCCTATCCCTGAAGAGGAGGTGGTGGGCTGCTTTTCAGCTTCTAACTAACTTTGTTCACAGTCAGAAGAGGCTGGAGTCACAATAATAGCAAGGCAGCAGTGCTAGAAAACTTACTGGATGTAAGTGGTAGTTGATAATAATTTGTTGTTTCAGACTTCAATGCCGGTGAACTCTCCGTGTGCAGGTATGATCAAGGAGTTGTTGGTGGAGGATGGAGCCACAGTGACTCCAGGCACCCATATCTGTAAGATAGAGGCTGGTGCTACTGGTGCTGCCCCAGCTAAGAAGGAGGAGGCACCTGCTGCAGAGCCTGCTGCAGCAGCAGCAGTAGCAGCAGCAACAGCAGCTGCCACAGCAACAGCAGCAGCTGCTGCTGCTCCACCACCGCCCCCTCCTCCACCTCCATCAGCTGCAGCTGGACCAATTCCCAAGACACCTCCGCCTCCAACACCACCACCACGTGCACCCATATCATCCATCCCTGTGGCTGCAATAAAGCACTCATCATTTATACACCAGGCAGAAGTTAAGGTTTGCAGTGAAAGTGTTCTTTGACAGTATATAAGCCAACACTGCCCAGGTATCATAATCAGTGGTTTTTAGCATCATCACCCAGTTTGTCAACATCTCATTGGATTTGACAGGATGATGGAGTAAGAAAGGAGAAATTAGTAAGTTAGAGTATTTTACTACTGTACCAGTGTTGAAGGCCATAAGCATTTACTCTTCAATGAAACCTATGAACTTGGTTCCTTACCATACGGAATTCTATCCACATTAGCATCATTTATTCTGAGGACTTGTAATATAGATTTTCTCATGCTACCTGCAGGCATTTTTATTCAGCTCTGGGAGATCTCTTATAGTAAAGGTTAGTCAAGACTGTAGCTAGGCCTTCCCAATGAAAGTTTTTGGAACTGAATAAAATTGTCATAAAAAGTCGAAAATAAAATGATGAAAGTTGTCTATGGATTAAAAGTGTTAAATTGTATTCTGAACACTTGCGGGACAGAGCCAGTCTGTTGACTGCCAAGTTTGAGAGTTTTAGCCTTTGCTGCTTGTTTCTTTACTCATTATTTATCTGTGAAGCTCAGTCTATCCTTCATTGGCTTGTTTACTACCTTGTTATCCATACACTGCTGATTCATGCATTCACTTTATATACAGCTGATTTTCCGTCTTTTCATCACTCCTCATACCTTCAACATGCATACAGTAGCTATATTATTTTGATTATTCTCATATCCATTCTGTGTGTGTGACCCTATCATCTAAGGGAAGATACTTTTACCCTCTAGCCATGCTTTTGTAATTCTAGCCCCCTGCTCACAGGCATAATCATCTGCAAATTTGTCTTCATGTGGTAGGTACTTTTCTCCTACACATGTTTTGCATTCTGTCAGTTATCAGATTAGAAAAGGATGCAAAACTCACATCATGTCCTTCTTCATAAAATACGTGTCATCCAGTCATTTCAGTCTCTTGTCAGTTCCATAGCTCCTTTATTTTCAATACTCATTTTCTCACAGACTCACCAATTCCATCCATGTTCTTGGCTTACTATGTCTATTTTAACTTTCAGGTTCACTTGCACCAACCCCTTCCACCTGACATACCTACCCGTTCCACCACACTGTCGTATCGTATCATTTATAACGGCTCCAACATGCTTTCATGCATTGGCCTTGGTCACCTAATGCCGGCACTCCATGCTGCTTTCTTTCTGGCAGCCTCCCTATTCAGCCTCAGTTCATTCTCAATCTACATCCGTAGATGTAGATAGGGACTGAATAGGGAAGCTGTTAGTAGACTTCATTACTTTTTCTTTAGGTAAGACAGTCATTACTGTATTCTTATCGTCCATTTACGAAACTGCCCTTAATCCTTAATGGTCCCAGGTCCCTTGATTTTGCTGTGGACTTGTCACATTTAAATCATACTACGTTTACATGCTGGCACTGACACCCTTGTAACTCTGCTGCCATTCTGTACAGTCATGCCTTTATTCCCTCCATATCCTCTGAAAGGGGGATGTTGGACTCCAGGAAAATGGCAGCTTCAGTCTACAGTCTACCAGGTTCACATCCAGCTGAGCCTTGAGTCATAAAAACACCTCCACCATGCCCAAGTTAATGTGGATAGTACATACCATCCAGTCCTCTTCCAGCTTCCATACCCAAGGCCCCCTTATTGAACCATTTTTCTTTCCATGTCTTTTACTCATTTTACCTTTCCTTCCTTTACCATTGTCATAAAGATGAATTTGTAAGTGTATTTATTTATTCTTATGCTCCTCATGGGGCAACACTGGATTAGTTGATGAATGAATAAATGAATGAATGGTTTATTTGACTACACTATACTGCTAAGTGGTAGGTGGTGGTGACCATCATCCACTCACTTGATGCAGTGCTGCATACTTCTTCCTTAGCCTTTATCATTCTTTTTCTGTGGCTGTCTTCCTCTCTTCCTATTTCTCCCATCTTTCTTGTCACTTCTTATTGCTTTTCTTTCCTTTACAGGTGGCTTTACATTGAGTGACAAGCCAAATGGTTTCCTGTAAGCCAAGAAACCATTTACAATGCTGGGTGGTAACCATATAACCAAACCATACGTGCTCCCTACATGTCAACAAGTTGGGTTGGTGGAGGGTTAGTGCCCCTCCCTGTAAAACAAATAACTCAGAGTCAAATGGCCACCCCTTACAGGATTATGGCATCTGGCAATAGATAGATAGATAGACCATACTGTACACTCATTACTTTGTTCATCTGCAGTATGGTTGTTTTGTATGTATATATACAGTATATATATTTTTTTAGCATCCTACCATGTGCCAGCACTTCAGTGTTGTGTTGAAAACTAAGATGTGTGTTAACCATACTTATTTATCTGCCACCAGGTACCACCAGCAGACTACAGTAAGGAGATCACTGGAACTAGGACAGAACAGCGTGTGAAAATGTCAAGAATGAGGCAACGTATTGCTCAACATCTCAAGGAAGCCCAGAACACAACTGCAATGCTGACCACATTTAATGAGCTTGATATGAGGCAAGTAAATAGTAATGCCATATATCATTTTATGGTAGCAGAGCAGATGAAAGAGTGGAGTGAGATGAAAGAAGAGGTTTAGTATAAGTGTTGGAGTTAAATGGGTGTCTGGTATCTGCCTGGGTGTTCATTATATACATGGTGGTCATGTGTTGTGCTCCTCTTGAGACTGAGTTCAGGAGGTTTGGTTCTTGGTTGGACATCACAGGTATTCTGCCCAGAGTACACAGTACTGTGGCATGTTGTGTCCTTTTTAGTGACTGTGAAGTACAGTATTAGAATGGCATGAATGTGAAAAAACATGACTGAGCACAGTGGGAGTCTTGCCTGTCGTTGATTATATATGAGCTGTGTAGACTGGATAGGGTAAGACTTTATGGTCATATATTTAGAATTTATAGTGCAAACAAGGAGGCAAGCCCTTTTTTTTTTGGTTATAATTTCTAATATACAGTATGTGACAAAGATGTTTTTGATCTTTTGGTGTCATTGCTGACTACAGTGCTTTGTAAAATTGGATGTAATCGTAATTAATCCTTTTAACAGTGTACATTTTGCAAATGTCTTTCAAAGATTTGAGACTTATCATTTGCAGTTTAAGTTTTAGGGTTATAACTGTAAGATTCATGAAGATTGTGGAACTTCCTCAGACCCTGTGTATTTGAGGTTGTAATGATTGAGAGATGATGAGAATCTTGAAATTGCAGGCATAGGAATTTGTAATGTATGGGAATAATCGAGTATAATGAGCTGGCTCAAAGATTCCCTCCCTCACCCACCCTTTTTGTCTCCTACCCTATTTCCATCATTGTCATCATCATCATCATCATCATCACTCCATCATCATCATCATCATCATCATCATCATCATCATCATCACCAGCACCAACATGGATACCATGCTTCCTCCTGGCCGCCCCCTGTGAGATGGCTGCAACAGTCTTGCCTCCAAGTTACTTTGCCTTTGATTTTTTTCTCATTACCTCAGTTATCCCTCCTGCTTTTCCTTCCCTCCCTCCTATATTTTGTTTCACTTTTTACTTTCATACCACAATATGATCTTCCTCTTCCAGTAATACCTTCAGTCTCATTTTGACACTTTCTCTTATATTCTGTCAGTGCATTCCATACATTCACACTGTATTTTTGTCTATAACCATTCAGTAGAGCACATTTCACTTCTGTAGCCCTTTTTCCCATTTCAAATTCCTTGTAAATTTTCCCCTTCATTATCCACCATGGTTATGTTTGGAGCTATTCAGAAGAATCTCATCTCTGTTGCTTGAACTCTATAAATTTCTGTATTGTTCACTGCTCAGGCTTCTCTCCCATATAAGTAGGGGGCAGGGTGGCTTAGTGTTAGAGCGCCTGACTCAAGACCAAAGGGTCGAGAGTTCGTGCCCCGCCCGGGTAGCTGCCCTGCTGGGAGAGGTAGCGATCTCCTGTCACCTTGTGGTGCTATATGATCTGTCGAGGTCTAGCTCGGGGTATTCATTTCCCCATATTAAAAATTCCCCCAAAAAATTCCCATACAAGCATGATGGCAGCAGCATACATTCATACATGGAAGTAGAACACATTCATACATACCCAGTAAGTACAGTGGGATCTCAATAGGTGAAATACCTATTATTGTAAATGAATTTGACTCAAGACAAATGAATTTTTTAATATGTGAAACGTAATTCTAAAATGCGAAGCTGTCATCTGAAAGCAAGGGAGAAACGGTGTTCCTGCCCAAAATGGTAGGATCTGAAGCCACCACCAGATGACTGATTGGTTTCCTGCCCTTTCCTTCCCTCAAGGTGTTTCTCAAGTCAAGTCTCAAGACTTTCAGTGTTTCTGCCCGCGACTCTCTCGCACATTGTGGTGTTTTTAGCATTGTACATGACTTACTCTTGCTCATCTGTTATATCATGGCCCCACTTCTTTATTCCAAGAATAAGAGGATCACTTTGGGGCTGAAATTGAAGGTTATGGAGTTGAATAGGCAAGGTAAGAGGAACTTCGAACATTGGACGTGACTTGGCTTTGGTGAATCGACAGTGAGGAACATTCTCAAGAAGAGGGAGCAGATTTTATGAATCGTCAAGACTTGCGGAGGCCAGCAGGTGTATGTGCGCAGTAAGGTTGCTAATCCTGCAATTATACAAATGGAGCATTACCTAGCACACCACATTCACAGTTCTGTTATCTTTCTTTGAGCAAAAGTTTTTAAAATGATGGTCAATAATGGGGAAATACTATAAATGATAAAGACAGAGTGAAGTGGTGACCATATACATTTATTTCCATTGATTCAGTGGTTTCTATTATGTAAAATTCCAATATGCAGCACACTTTGTTGACCATATTCTCAAATATTGGGAAACCCCACTGTAATTCTTTACACCGCAAAATGAGACCATATCCTTCATTTCCATCTGTAACACATGTTTTAAGCACCCCTCTGAATGCATGAAGTATGAAAAGAAATGAGCAAGTGTCATGAATTGTGATCAGGTGAAGCTGGTTGTGAGAGTGTGATGGAGGGGAAAATTTTGAAAGTGTGAATAATGAGTTACAGTACAGACAGAGGAACACATCCAGGCTGTGGAACTCCTCTCTTGTTCTGATATTGTACTTCTCTCTCCTTGTTTCTGTATCTTACCTCATTCTTATGTGGGATGAAATGTCAGGATGGTGATGGTACCAAAATAATAGAACTCTTTGAGAACTGTTAAATATTTTTTTTTTTTTTTTTTTTTTTTTTTTTTTTTTTTTTTT
>JAGKTI010010470.1:13772-28459 GCA_018397915.1 Birgus latro
TGTTCCCAGCACCAGCGAGGATTCGAACCTGGGTCCCCCGGGACTGCAAGCCAACTCTCTACCGATCGAGCTACCGCCTCCCCTATATACAGACTGAGTGGTAGGTGGGGTACTTACCACCCACTCACTCGATGTAGTGCTGCTCTTGGGTGTCTTTTTTTTCCTCTCTTCCTTCTTTCTTTCTTTCCTTCCTTTTCAGTCTTTCTTTCTTTCCTCATCTGTCTTTCTTTCCTTCATTCTTTCCTCCTCCTCCTCCTGTCTACGGGTGAGTGTACACTAAGTGACAAGCCAAGTTTCGTGTACACCAGGAAACCATTTACTATGCTGAGTGGTAACCATATAACCAGATTATGGCACCTTGTGGTTTAGTGGGTAATTAAAGTGCTCCAATCAGATTGAGCCAGTGCAGGTGTATATCCAAGGGATGGTTGGAGTTTACTGCTCATGAAATGCCACTCAGGGATGAGTGAGGCTGGTCACTCTCATCATAAATGTCAGGACCAACTTGCCTTGTCCCGGGCTTCTGTGCTGCTCATGGGGCAATGCTGGGTTAAATGATGATGATGATTATTATTTGTACCATTTTTGCCATTCCTATACTTTGGATGGGTTGTCTTGTGAGTGAATTAAGTTGCAACATCCTACATAGACTAACATAGTAGTTTGCTTCCTTATTTCAGCAACATCATGGAGTTGAGGAAGAGTGTAGGTGACCAGTTTTTGAAGAAGCATGGGATCAAGTTGGGATTCATGTCTGCATTTGTGAAAGCTTCGGCATACGCCCTCACGAAGCAGCCTACTGTGAATGCAGTCATTGATGGTGGCGAGATTGTTTACAGAGACTATGTGGATATTTCTGTTGCTGTGGCTACACCAAAGGTAATGTTTTAAGCTGTGATATTGCTTGTTATATGCCTCACATAATGGCAGTTGATATGGCCATATGTATATGTACATTGTTGATGGATTTGGTTGATAGTTTTGCAGATGGGAGTAGGTAAAAAGTTGCATGTTTGTCTTGATGGTCATGAGTTTTACTTATATATAAATGTGTATTTATTGATTCATTGTGATTGATGTTTAATAGAGAAAATTGAATTTGCTATAGTACTATCCCAATCCCTAGTTTCTTAACCCCCTGGCTATAGGAAAATGGAGGACAAGGCTGGAGAAAGGCCAGGGGAGCAGATATCGGTATTCCATGAGACACACATTCACACATACATACCCACTACTGAACTCTCATTGTTCATTAGCCTGCCCGTACATCAACCTTATCTTTCACTTCACCTCCCTTCCATCTGGGGGGTAAAAAAAAATAGTGATCGTGATAGTACTTGTTGGTGGTAGTTGGGGGCCCTTACCACCATCCACTCACTCGATGTAGTGCTGCTTTAGGTGTATACTCTTTCCTCTCTTCCTTCCATCCTCTTCTTTCTTTCTTTCCTTCATTCTTTCCTCTTCCTTCTGTCTGCAGGTGACTTTACACTCCCTCTTTTGTCTTTCTTTCCTTCACTCTTTCCTCTTCCTTCTGCCTGTGGGTAACTCTGCACTAAGCGACAAGCCAAATGGTTTCCTGTACACCAGGAAACCATTTACTCCGCTGGGTGGTAACCATATAACCAAATTATGGGGCTTGGTGGTTTAGCGGGTAATTTAGGTGCCCCAGTCGGATTAAGTCTGTGTAGGTTTATATCCAAGGGGTAGTTGGGGTTTATTGCTCACGTAATGCCACTCAGGGATAAGTGAGGCTGGTCATTCTCATCTTAAATGTCAGGACCAACATGCCTGGCCCCGGGCTACTATGCTTCCTATGGGGTGGCATAGGATTGGATGATGGATGGATGGATAGTACTTGTGCTTCACTATCATAAAAACTTCAGCATTCAGCAGCAGTCCAACTCCACCATTCATACCTGTAACCTTCCAAAATCCTTTGCTTCTTTGGGGGAGGTGGTGGCTCAATTGGTAGAGAGGTGGCCTGCAGTCCAACTGGACCCAGGTTGAAATCCCGGCTGGGGCCCGGAAAAGTTTAAGGATTTGAATTTTGTAAAAATCAGACTTTACTGATCTCTCAGAGGACCCGCCAACATGTCGTAAAAATACCCCTGCCAGTACCAATACACCAGTCCTGTATGAGACAGCCCTAGCATATATTCAATATGGACAGTGAGTGTTAGTGCCGAAGTGGTGACATGCAGAGGTGTATGGTATGTAGGAGGACTACTGGGCCTTGGGAGCAGGCTCACACACACACACACACACACACACACACACACACACACACACACACAAAGTAATGTGGTTTTTCCACATCCATGTACTGTATACCATTAGTATCCTACAGTTGTCTTATACTTTCTCCACTGTCTATTTCAACTACAAATATTTGATCCACAGATACCCTACCACTCTTAAAACCATCCTGTTCATCACTCTCTTGGCATTCTGTTATCTTAACTCTCATTCACGATGCCACAGAAACATGTAATCAAAAAGAGCTTGTTGCAGTTTCAAGTGATTCATCCTTTTGTGCATTATCAGCAATATATAATCCTTTGACCTTAACTTGGCTCAGATTTTTGTCCTTCTTGGGCATATGTCATGTAACTGTAGAATGATATAATGGCATAGCTGTATATCTTGTCTGTAGCACTGTTTATGTCTAGCATCATATTTTGGTGCTAATAGATCGTTACTACTGAGCATTCAAGATGAAGTGACAGTTTAGGCCAGGGTAAAATGGTAGGAGTATAGTTATGTACCTGACATTATTTACTTCAGGGTCTTGTTGTACCAGTGCTGAGGAATGTTGAAGGAATGAACTACCTTGATATTGAACATGGTATTATGGAGATGGGTGAAAAGGCTCGCAAGAATGCCTTAGCAGTGGAGGATATGGATGGGGGCACATTCACGATCAGCAATGGTGGTGTGTTTGGCTCACTGTTTGGTACCCCTATCATCAACATGCCTCAGTCAGCCATCCTCGGTATGCATGGAATCTTTGACCGCCCAGTTGCCAAGAATGGACAGGTAAGTAAAATTGGATGATTTGTCTACTTTTATGCACTTACCTCATGCGCCACACTGTCACAACAGAGACATTCCATGAACTTAGTTTCAGCAAATGGTTTCAGGGAGTGATTGGTTGAAGTAGCTGCTTTCCTGCAGTCCACTGCGTTCTCATCCATTTGAGCTTAGGGTTGTGGTAACAACAACTAGATATGCTGTACTCATATACTACTACATTGTTCTGCATAAATATGCTGTACTCATATAATACTGCATCATTCTGCATAGATCCTCTTATTGTATTTTTGCTTTAGTTGTATAATAGTTTTATTAGTTTACAGTCTAGATATTGTTTTAAGATGTATTACAGTAAGACCTTTTCAGGGATGTGTTCCAAATTATCCTAAGTTTTTCAGTACAACTGGTTCTGTAAATTAAGGAATTGCCAGTTCAGCATTATAGGCAGCAGTGAAACTTGGGAAGGACCATTTTTCTGTAAATTACACTGATCTTGGTGGGGAGGTGGGGGGAAAAAAACATCCTTGGGTTAGGTCTCTGATGTGGGATTTCCTGTATCTAATAGTGAGAATTTGAATCTTATAATTACTTCCAGGTGGTGATTAGATCCATGGTGTTTTTTGTTTTTACTGTGATCTTCGTAGCAAAAAGGAATGTAAAAAAGGAAGAAAGCAATGTAAAATGGGGACTTTATATATTTGACAAAGTGAACATTTCAGTCTAATACACACTAATGAATTCCAGGTGGTAATTAGACCCATGATGTTTATTGCATTGACGTATGACCACCGGCTGATTGATGGTCGGGAGGCAGTGACATTCCTGAGGCAGATCAAGAGTGCAGTGGAGGACCCCAGGACCATCTTTTGCGGCCTCTAAGACTTTGAAATCCGGCCACTTAAATTGCATGTGGTCTTATTCTAGATAACACAGGAGGCTTCATAGTGTCTTGTCCTCAGCAATTTATTTTGCATATTACATTTTATTGTCTTGTACATTACTGAGGCAGACTGTGTTGATGTGGTACGAAAGATGTATAAATAACAGAGAATATGCAGGTGTAATGTGCATTGTAAGCTGTTAAGAAAAAGGCGCTACAAAGCCTCCAGTGCCAGTGAGAATTTGACCCTTAATATCGTTATAATGCTGAGTCTCCCTATCACACACACTCACACAGTTGCCTCTGCCGTACTGTACTTGTGAAGGCTTGTTTAGTTTCATGAATTTCTGTGAATACTGTATTTATTTCATTGGGAAAATTTGCAAAAACTGGGAGCATTTGCTTTTAACTCAGATCGTAATTAACTTTTAGCTTACTACGTAGTCTTTGCACAATATTGGATTGAAAAATGTGTTTATTGACATGATGATGATGATAGTCTTTTTGGATCTGTTTAGGAAATGGAGCTTTAACTTATTAAGAGAGTCAGATGGTCATTTGATCTCTATTTTTGTATACATAAATCCTGGACTGAAAGTTCATATAGGTTTGACATCAGATTGTACCGCATGTTTCAGGAAGACATGAGTAGCATACCTTGTACGTCGTGTACATACTTGTATCATAAATTTGTCTTTATTGTTATCACAGAAGTAGTTCTGATTAGTTCTTTTATTTTCCTTAAGTTTTTACCATTTATTCAAATTCATATGGAAAGGGTAATGAAGTCTTTAGCTTGATTAATTCACTCAATTTGGGAACATCTATTTTAGTTTAATTTTTGTACCTCCTGACTATTTTATTTAGCTTTGGGGAGATCTTTTCTTCTGTGAGAATTCATTGTTTGAAATTCTGTGGCACCCCCATGGGTAATAAATGGTTGGCTCTTACCATTTCTCCCCCCTCACTTTGAGTTGTATCCCCAAGGTTAAATATAATTGTCCTGTGAATGTGGTCTGGAGGGGGTGCATCCAAGGGTGGTTGGGGTTTATTGCTCACATAATGTTCCTTACCGAGTGACTGGTTGGTTACTCCTGCCTTATATGTCAGGACCAAGTAGCCTAGCCCCAGACCCCTACACACCTCATGGGGTAATGAAGGAGTGGATGATGTATAGATAGATAGGTACTGGCAGCAGCAAAAATGTAATACTGTATAAAAAGACATCTTGGTGAAGTGGTTAAGAATTATTGTATTGTAAACACTGGTTGCCAAGTAGGCTTGGGAAAGTTTCATAATTAGTTATGATAGTAACCTGTGTAGCCCAGGATGTCTTATATTGTATCGATGCTATCCCCAAATGATTATATTTGGCTTAAGAGGATGCTGGATTATTGAAGGGTTTAAGGTATTATTTGTCTAACCCCTGTTGACTGAAAAAGCTTCTGCTAAGCTGAAAAACATTTTGTGGAATTAGCAAGATATAAAAGTCATTACTGGATGAAAGAGATCAAATGGGGACTGATGTTGAAGGACAGGGTATTAAAAATATCTTGTACAATGCTTAGGAATGATGTTAATGGGGCAAGATCGTGAAGGTATAGGGTATTCTGCATAATCAGGATCATGATGTAAATACACTGTAATTGCTTCAGCTTTAATTTTCTTCTCATACAGAAGTACTGTAGTTACTTTTAGTGGTAAGGATTGACACACTATTTCTTATCATCAGTACAATTTACGGGAAGGTGTTCTTGTTGCTCTTGTGGTCCCAGGCTCAGCTTAGTGTGAACATGGTGGACTGCAGGCTGGAGGCTTCTTTTTCCAGTTCAACATCCTCCATATACGTGAGTGAAGGAGTTGAAGGATGTTGGTGTTACTGGCCAGTGGAGGTGCCTGGTTTTATTGGTGCCACCACATGAAGGCATTTCTCTCCAGACCAGGGATTGGTGAAGTGGATAAAATAATGGATTGGGAACTGTGGGGTGTGAGCTGTCTTGTCTGCTGTAAGGAACATTGTGAGGATATAATTTGATATCATCTTACTGTATTCAGTTTGGCCACACCTTACAAGATTAAGGTGTCTCACTATAGATATACGGATAGATAGATAGATGGACATATAGTATTCAGTTTCACGTTTAACTGAGTCACTGAAGAAACACTCTCCAGTACCATTACACCAGACATGTATACAAATACAAACCCTTATGTTATATTACACATAAAAGATATTGTGTTTGCACCTGATGGCAGCTTTCCAGCTTGTACTGACAAACAGCAATAAGCAATTAAAACTGATCAGAATGCTTCCTGTTGGTTCATGTGTGGCAGTGGCAGCATTTGTGAGGTGTGAGACAACAACCCTCACACCACAGTTCTTGCAGGAAGCTTCTGAAACTCTTAAATCAGTGAGATAACACTTTTGGCGAGAATTTTAGAGAAATGAGGAGAGGGCATTGGGAATGAGCTGGAAACAAGACTTGAGGATGAGAAGCACCAACCTACCCATTGCTGGCAGTTCCTGCTGCCTCCACCACGTGAAGTGCACTGTACTACTTTTCCTCTCGTCATTCCTTACCCACAAACCTTTTCAGCCTTCCACCACCCTGATTTCCTTACCCAGCACTTGTTGGTGGTGATCCACTGTACCAAACTGATGGTCAGCCTTCTTAGTCTCTTTGCTTGCTCCCAACACCATGTTGTCACATATGACAGAATAAAGCATGCCCTCGTTTTATGTTGAGGATACATTTAAAAAACTCCATTGCATAATGATAATTATACATTGACTCTCATCTTAAATAGCAAGACCAACTTGCCTAGCCCTGGGCTCCTGTGCTCCTCTTGGGACAATGTAGGATTGGATGATGAGTGAAAAATAAATAAGCCATTTATAACATGGCCTCATTGGGGATACGTTTTTGGCCAAGGATCACCAACCCGACAGTCTTTAAAAAAGTTTTCATCTCAAACTGGTTGTTATTTCAGTTCACTGCATTTTACTTGCTACATGAACTACACCACACTACTGCATTGTCCCATCACCGACACTTAACACCCGATAGTGATGAGTGCAAATGCCATCCTGGAACAAATAAATGACTAGATAAGTGAGGGCGATTGTATAAGTAAAAACAGCAATTGTGTATCGACCGGTGAGACTTCGCATGGATCATAATGACTTTAAGTGAAAATTCTATCGTATATCAAAAAACAGTCCTGACTTTGTATAAACATTAATATTCACCACGTACCAGACTTCAGATGAGGGTCTGCATACTGCAGCTGTGATGAATAAGCTAACACACCCAAGAATTGAGATCAGGCTGTGACAAATGAGGTAGTGGCCAGGCTGCCAGCAAGGCATTTGCTTACCCCATGCCCTTCCTGACCCTAACCTGGTGGTAAAGACTGTTGCCGTAACCCTGGAACCCCTTGCAGGGCCACAAGTATTGCCCACCATCAACTGATCCAGGGTTCCACTGACACCAGTTGACATCTCCCCAGTTGCCGAGAGAAACAATGTTAACTGGAGGAGTGTGTGTGACTCTCCACTCAGACTCACCACTTACCACTACTGAATACTGAAGGCAGAGAAATGTGAACCTCAAGAATTTTTCGAATCCTGGTGGGTTTGTAAATGTTAGGGTGGCTTGTCAGGGAGGCTAATTTAACACCTAAGCTCCCAGAGCTCCTGTGCGAGGGATTTGTCTGGAAGGGTGCTAGGTGTACTGCCTTCCGTCTGTTGGCTCGTAGTCGCGAAGCTCATAGGTCCCTACCCCGGGGTTCCCTTCTTTATTTAAATTTTGAAAATGCCCAGTTCTGTCCCATATCAGGGATACGGGGCACAAAGAGGTTAATTTCAACAGGTGTGAGTTCAGTCTATCTTAGCCGAGAAAAGAATAAGGCAGTCTGGGTGAGAAGAATAATTAGGCTGTAGATGAAGTGTTGTGGAATTGTTATGAACAAAGACCAGAACTGTTAAAGGTATTGTGTGTGTGTGTGTGCAGAGAATGTACCCTAACGTGACAAAATTACAGTTAAGAAAAGTGTTAATGTAACCCGCTGGAAGCCCGACTGCTTGATATTTGGACACAACTGATCATCTGGAACTACTGGAGACTGGTGTGACAGCTGGAAGTATCGTAATAGGTCGAAATATAGAAGAATAAGCTGTAAATTGTTTCTGGCGATGACAGAATGCCAGGTGTAGATATTTCCTGTAACGGAGTGATCAAAACATGCTCGAATGCAACCTTAAGGACCATAGAAGCCAGCCAACAACCTGGTACTGAGTAGAACTGGACTATTCCCAATGTCATGATGAGGGGACGTCATGGTGCTGTTTAATGAATGGGTGAGTGCCCTGAGGTCGAAAACCTGGCGCTATGATGGGTCTCATTTTTGGATAAGTAGATTCGAGAAAAGTTAACTGGGACGAAGGCTCTCAACCACTGCAAGACGACAAAGTCTGGGAGGGAAATCATTGGTGCAGCTATTCACCATGACACTACGCATTAGCAGAACCTATGGGGGAGGGAGGGGATGAAATCAACAGCAGGTGGGAGCTCTGTCCTCAGGATCTCCTTAACGTTTTTAAATCACCTCACACCGTAAATTCTTGATCATGACTTAAAACAAATGGTTAAATCTGAAAATTATTCCATGGGCAAGCTTCTTATCCATGTCCATTATTAGGGGTCAGGCGGATGCTGCTATACACTTTCAGTTAGCAGGGATTGACGAGCAGTTCCTAGGTCTTGAGAGATAAGACTGTTCAGAATGAAAGCATAACATTAGCGAAATATTTATAGAAGGACGAATCCAGAGTGTCTCTAGTTTCTGTAAAACCAAGCGCGAACTATGTAGCTCATCTCCGTCGTGCTCGGTTGGAAATATACTTTTAGGGATGAAAATGCGATCAGTAGCCTAGGAAGTACGTAACTAATATTCATGAAAATTATTCCATATTAACGTTTTAAAGAAGAGATTGCAATTTTTAGTTAATTCTTGCTGTCTCCAAACGATTTTATTCAATTACGAATTTCAGCTGGAGGAGGATTTGTGGGCTAAATATAATCGTGTATTTATAGAAAAAAAAGAATGAAAAATGCATCATCAGATAGGAAGGGATAAAGAAGTTGATGAGAAATTATACCACTACTGCGCGATTTCAAAAAATTATTTTTACTCGAACGCTCCAGGTGGTAACTTGACAACGGACATTTGGCGACGTTGGGAGGATTGTTGTACCGCATTTGTTGTGATATTGTGGCAGTGGTGCTGTGATGGAAGATCAGTGGAGCTAAATCCGCGTCAAAAAGGATTCTGGTGCCGAGAAGAGGTTGAAAAAGAACGTTCGCCTGATTCAGGTAAGCGGAGTAGACTGATTTCCAGTTTCAGCGTAAATTGTCCATAAAACTGCACTAGAAGCTTTAAGATACTTCATGAAGGATGATACTGAATGTTGACAGGTTTTTAAGAGTAATCTGTTGAACGTTCTTCACTAGCTGCATCAGGGTGTGTTCATGAGGAGCAATGTGGAATTTTTGATTGGTTTGGACGTGGAGAATTAAACCGATCTTTATTCGGCAGAACTTTACTACATGGGCGCGGCAATTCCAACTGCCTTCATACAGTCTCACGTTCTTAAGGAAAGTAACTGTAGTACAAAATGCAACAGAGCAGCTTGTTGGGTCTAGACTACAGAACTTAAACATAAATTTGACCAACGTAAACATAAATTTGACCAATTTTAGGGTAAATAAGGACGCTGCTTTGATATCTGCGGCGGCTTGTTTACTGATGCTCTCGTCAACCTAACCAAACAACCCAACTGGAGGGTTTCGCCCCCCAGACCACCTGTGACTTTAACCACTAGGATTGCCACTAAACCTAACGTTGGAAGTCCCGAATTTCAATCAGACCACAATTTCTAACCTAACCCATCCTAATCAGGCAGTGAAAGACCCATTTGAATAGGTAATTTGTAAGCCCTGCGCCCTTTAAAAAGACGCTGAAGTGATCATGCAGATTTTTTTTTATATAGATAATGGTAAAGACTCAAAGTTTGCCTGTAATGTTTTCTTACGTGAAGGCCATGTATATCTGATAATTTTTTATGTGATTCATCCGATTTTGATGCTGATTTTTGTCGGAAATAAGTACTTTTGACTGTATGACATAATCCTCAACGAACCTCATAGGCCAGAAAATTGTCCTAAAGTGTTGTAACTTTAGCAAAACGTAGCCAGATTAACCTTGGCAGACCAATGAAGAAGAATTGCTTATTTTCATTCTTTCATTCCCTAGATGATTTTAATAACCACAGGAGAGATTTACCAAGCTAGGAGAGTTTAGATATAACCTTGATTAACCCCCTGCTCTCTCTCTCTCTCTGCCTAGAAGAGTTTAGATACAACCTTGATTAACCCCTACCTGTGCTGTTTCTTTGTCCTCTCTCTCTCTCTCTCTCTCTCTCTCTCTCTCTCTCTCTCTCTCTCTCGGCCCACATATCCGTACATTTCCAGAGTATTTCCTGCCTGCAGCTTAGTTAGCAAAAAGAGAATTGTATCGCTTAACAACCTGTTCATAACACTTCTTCATGACTATTGCTACAGCTGAGCTCAGATTTTTTCGTCCCTTTGTAGTTCAGTGGCAAGAATTAAAACAGTGCCATGGCTCACAGAATTTCCCTAGCACTTCCTCGTGACTAGCAACATAATCTTGTGTTAATCTTTAAAGCTGTGTTGAAGCAAAGGTGGCGGTTTTAGGTCAAGTTAGTGTAGAAGAATTATGGGAACGGCTTCGGGCCCTGCACCTCTTCATAACTTCGTCCCCCCCCCCATGCTGGAGAGGGGCGCCTTCACGTAGTGGCACCGAAATTAAAGTGTGGCTCTGCTGACCCCATTAGTGATATCTAGAGTTATATGCCTTCCTTCTGTAAGACCATTAAGAAGCCATGACACTAATGCAGCACCTTCATTCCCGTTCAACTTGCTCTTTAAGAATTGTTTGTGGTGCCCCTGCCAGAGAAGTCACACAGGTTATGATTTATTTTATTATTATTATTATTATTATATTATTATTATTATTAGAATATTCTCTGGCAAAAGTCACCTAAGTTGGGTTCCGAGTCCGCGTGAACCTCCTCCTACAGGTGATATTCGTGGCCATTATAACACTGCATTGTGAGGGGCGGTTTTTAGAATACGACCCTCCATTTTTAAACCCCGTACGGGATTGAGATAGATAGATTTTTAAACCCTAAGAATGTGGCTCCATATGGCCTTCCCGGGACGAGCCCTGCTATTCAATGCCTCCTCACCCCCCCTTGTGTGTGTGTGTGTGTGTGTGTGTACATAGAGAACCACCATAAAACTGAAACTGATATCCCTCGTGCTTTTCCAATACACACATCCATATCCTCATTATACATTCTCTCTCTCTCTCTCTCTCTCTCTCTCTCATTCGCACGCAGACACTCATCACGGATTACCGTATCACGTAACACCGATCTCTTCGGTAACCCTCAGTGTAATTATGGCGGCACAGTTATAAAAGTGTTAAAATGACGTCACAATTATAAGTGCTAAATTATGACGTCATAATTATAAGTCAAAATTATGACGTCACAATGATAAAGTGCTAAAATTATGAATCTACAATTATAAGTGCTAAAATTATGACGTCATAATTATAGAAGTGCGAAAATTGAGTACATTTATAAATAAAAATTGTGACGTCATAATTATAAACTAAAATGACGTCACAATTATAAAAGTGCTAAAATTATGACGTCACGGTTATATAAATGCTAAAATTATGACGTCACAATTATAAAAGTGCTAAAATATTACGTCTTAATTATAGAAGTGATAAATTTAAGACGTCACAACGATAAAGTGCTAAAATTATGACGTCACAATAACAGTGCTAGATTCATTCCTTGCGCTGAAATTAATTATATTTTTGTTCCTGCTGTCATCAGATAATATATATAATTCACCTTTGGATCGAATTTCCGAACTGAAGGGGTTAGATATAGGACCGTATTTTCGTACGCAAAGGAAGCTCCCTAACGCCTTTTCTTAAGCGATTCCTTTTGCTTATTACACCTTACTGTCCTGTTCTGTCATGTAAATCGTTCAGATGTTGCCATACTCTGCATAAATAGCGTACTGAAGGATATTAACCAGCATATCCAAAAGTAAATGGCTAAGGAGGAGGTGCTAGGGAGGTTCCTCAACCCCTTCACTACGAGGGGTGTCCTGGGATGCATAAAACCGTGTGTTATAGCAAGAATACAATATAAAATAGCTCTGAAGGGGTTTAGGTATGACGTCAATTGTATTTATGACGTCATTATTTTTATGGCATCATTGTTCGTGTTATTTGCAAACGATAATGCCCATTATTTATTTATTTATTTATTTATTTTTTTTATTATTTTTCTCCCGAAGAACAGGGTTTCGTTACAGCTTACCGTACATGAACCTCTCAACTACGAAGGGTATTTTCGAAGATGAGTAAAATCGTCTGTTAGTAACAAGGGAAAAATACGACTGAGTTAGTATTAGTAGTGGTAGTTGTAGTAGTAGTAGTAATAGTAGTAGTAGTTCGGAAAACTGAGACTGAATTAGTAGTAGTAGTAGTAGTAGTAATAGATTGGAAGGTAAATCTGGATAATGACTAAGGATGCTCATTCTTCTCTACCTATAACCAGATGTCTTAATTCCGTAATGGGTGGCCACAGACAAATCGCCACCTCGTTCCCTTGTCCCCTGCCATTTGTCTGTCCTCCCTCCAACTCACACACCCCTGTCATATATCTCATTCTTCATAATTAAGGAACACTGAATTTCACGGAACCACGACTGAGTAATGAAAGTGTGAGTGACAAGTTTCCTTAGATGGAGAGACGTAGGTTGTAGTGCAGGAAATACCCAAATATTACCCCTCTTCTGTCTGGAAATATCTGTGTGGAAATATAAATGAAGTTTTTTAAATTGTGTAGTTTTATCATCGTTAAGCTGGTATAAATGGAAAGCTGTATCTCACCCCGTAGCTCCAAAATCATCTCCAGTGCCGAAGAAAATCGTCTGGTAGTTGCAGGAAATATAGTGAAAAAATACCTCGTGCTGGTGGAGGGTTTGAGAACTGAGTTGTAACACTGCATCCGAATGGCATCCCAACCGGTATGCCCAAGTCGGAACAGGGCATCGGATGGCATACACAAATTTTAACACCCACTGCCAATGATGTCCAAGTGTCCCCTGTACCTGGAAATACAGTAGATAAGGTAGTGTCTCGAATTTCGTATCGTTTATTCAGTGAAGTTGGTAAAAGAAGAATGTGTGTCAGACAGCAGGGTCTAAGATGGCAGGCTCAGGTGCAACAAAGGGTGCGTGCTGCCCTCTGGTGATTCGTCCTGGAAGATGGGGACTGGAAAGAGACGCTGCCGGACGTACGAACTGGCATCCAGGGACTGTTTCAGAAATATTAATTATAAAACCACAAATGTATATTGGTTAGTGATATAGCTAGTTATTGTTTGAAAGGTAAAGGTAGGTGAGTGATTTTAGTGTGAGTGCAGTTGGTCGAGGTGGTCATGTGATTATTAGCGTACGAGACTTTTCTTGATGTGTCAGGTTCATCTCGCACATTCACTGTCTACCTTAGTCGGTGGGTAGTTTCCCTGTGGCGTCGAGGTGGGGCGGTAGATTGATTCTGCATCCCAAGTGACATGCAGTAGATGGAAAATGTGCTAGTCCCCGCAAATGATAGTACGTTGTGAATGACCCCATCAGTGACGTGTGTACTTGGTGATTGGGTACGTGTGTGACAATGCTGGTGCCTCGCGTGGTGTGCCTCCTGGCGCTGGTGCCCTGCCTGGTGTGGGCACAGCTGGCCGGAGATGAACAGGCCGTGGATAATACTGCTGGTGATAATTGTGAGTGTTCCCCCGAGTGTGAGGGCGGGGTGAGCAGCGGGACGTGTAAAGGGCGATTGGTGACCCGCGATGACTGTCCCTGTTGTAAAGTCTGTGCCCGGCAGGAGGGGGAGGCATGCTCTCTCCCTACCCAGCCTTGTGATACGGAATTCGGCCTCGTCTGTTCACCTGAAGGCGTTTGTAAAGGTGGGTACTCCAGGGCAACACCTTAATCTTACCTCCGTCAGGAATAGGCTGACGTTTCTGTGGTAGATTAATATTACTGATATGGAGTGAGAGTGGCAGGCTGTGTGGGGATAGTGTGATGATGTGGTGTGGTGACCGTGGTGACTGACCCTGCTGTCTGTGGGGTCTGTAAAGTGTGTGCTCGATAGGAGAGGGAATCATGCTCTGTGCGTACCGAGCCTTATGTCTTGGATTCCTGCCTTGTCTGCTCTCCTGAAGGCCTTTTCCGGGGCCCCTTCCTTGCCTCACCTTCGTCAGAAATCCGTTTATTTGTGGGTCGATTTACTGAATTTTGGTGTTCTGTGTGGGGTGGGATTGGCATGGTGAGTGGTGGTAGTGATGTGGTGGGGGATGAGTGGTGATGTGGTGTGGTGTGTGGGAGGTGATTGGTGGTGTGGTGTGGTGTGTGGGAGTGAGTGGTGGTGATGTGTGTGGGGGTGAGTGGTGGTGATGTGTGTGTGGGTGAGTGGTGGTGATATGTGTGAGGGTGAGTGGTGGTGATATGTGTGAGGGTGAGTGGTGATGTGGTGTTTGGTGTGTGGGGGTGAGTGATGGTGTGGTGTGTGGAGGTGAGTGATGGTGTGGTGTGTGGGG